>OU015503.1:124389055-124671555 GCA_907164885.2 Dolomedes plantarius
AAAAAATTGCTTTGCTATTATTTTTTTGTTTTATTGTTGAGTCTTGTCTTTTGAGCTTGCCATCTGACTGGAGACATTATGTGTAGGAAGGCTCAATGAATCAAAGCTCTGGTGGAGTAAATATATTGATATGTGTAGCATTATGTAGTTGTAATATGCTGATCGTTATTTCATTTCCCCTCAAAAAAGAGGAATGATTGCCTGTCATTCAAAATAGTCAGAGGTATTTGAATGTTGTACCTCTTGTAAAGAATCCTAATTTTTAGTATAGACTCAACATTAAAATTCTGGGTGCAAAAGGGTTTTTCAGAGGTTGTAATAGTAGGAGGTATAATTTCTTATGTACTACATCCTCCATCTAAATTACGCTTGCCATATACTTACATTTTTAAATTGAATCAAACATATATGATCCTTCAATCACAAATTACTGGGTTGTAATAATTATATATAATCTTGTAGCATGTTCATTTTTTTAAAATTTTTGTATTATTGAAATTAAAGGCTTTAATTTTGAGAAAGGTTTTTTTTTAAATTTTTATATCACTGGTAGGACTATTTTAAAAATTTCTATTTAAAATTGGCAATTTTTCTTTTGTAATGAAATGTTATTTTATATAAATTATTCATTAGTACTAAACATCTTGAAACAATTTTATCTTTCCATTTTATAATTGTTTTAAAGAATTCATATTTTAAGGTTAATGTTTGTGATTACTATATAAACTTATACAAAAAAAAAGAATTGTTTCTTTTATACACTATAATAAAATATTTTTTTAACACACCCTTAACAAAAATTCCCTGAACTATTAAAATTTTAGTCTCATTCCTATTGTTAATAATAGTATTTGTAATGTACCATATACCAGCAGAAAACATTTATTTTCTATGTACATAGTTTTGACATTATTTATGCTATGCATCTCTCTCTGATAGATTTTTTTTTTTCTTGTTGCATATCTCAGAAAGATTGGGTGGCATACTGATAAAGACTTTGATGTTACATATTGCTCATACAGGTGAGATCTTAAGGTTTAATTTAACTCTTTCATTGAATTTAAATATGAAATAAATTTTTTAATGCTTTTTTTTTTTACAGTGAATTGGAAAAAGTCCAGGGCAAGAAATTTAATTTTCTTGTTGTCCGTGATATGGAAGATAATGTTCAGCCCCTTCATTTAGCAAACATTGTTAATTCTACTTATGGTCCTGGTATACTGATATTTCTTTTCAGTAAAATCAGTCATGTTAAAACATTGACATCAGTGAGTTTTTCATGTACTTTTTATATTTATAGCCTTTTATAATTAATTGCATATAAAAGATTTCATTCACCATTGCTTTAAAATAGTTTGAACTCCAGGCTGTCTTGCAGTAAACATTTTTAAACAGTGGTATTTAATTTACTAGATTTAGTTACTATATAACTTTATTTTATGTTAAGTAACTCCCATTCCTTTGTGAAATAAAAATAATCTTGAATCCAAGCAAACAGTATAATCTTAGCAAACTGTTTGATTGTTTGTAATTTATCTGTATTATATATTTAAAATGAAAAATAGTGAAGTAGTACCACAAGTTATATTTTGATTAAGTTGACATGGAGATATATTTAATGAGAATATGTTGTATATGAAACATTAAGATCAGAAACTGCTATTGTTGGAATATAAATTGCATGTCAAGTTTTTGAAGAGTCGCAAAATATCTGTGATAGCTGGTGTGTCTCATATATTAAAATTAATGGGTTGTCATTTCCCTTGTTTGCCCAGGACTGAAAGTAGAGAAAAATTTCATAGGAAATTTGTTGTGTGTAAAAATGTATTCATTTAGGAAAAGTACTAGAAACCCATTTTTTTGTGTGTGGGGGGGGGGGGGGGACTATGCAGACTTAGAATAAGCATGATTTAAAAAGTACCATACATTTTAAGTTCTATAAATAAAAGGAATAATTCTGCCAAAAATTCTTATTTGTATACGATTTTTCTTCTGTATAACAATATTTCCAGGTATTCCCTTGTATGTTATTAATTTATATTTAATTTTTATTATTCTATTGATATAATTCTTTCTTATAAAGTGTTTCACTTGAAAATTAATTTATATGTAAGTGTTGAACAGAATTTCTAGGGTAGTTTTCAGTATATTTCAACTTATGGTTTGTTTTAAAAGAATTTTGTTAAAATAGACTGAAATTAAAGCTAAGGCAGCAATTTGGCAGAGTTTGGGTCTTCTTTATCTCAACTTCCTGAAGAGGTTAATGATATAATCCATCAGTTTTTAGGAGTTACATATTTGCTGCTCATCATGTCCTGCTCAATGTAATATTGGAAGAATAGGAATAAAGTATATTGTCATATATGTTTTATACATTTTTTACACATTCACACATATATTTATAAATGTAATCAATTCTTTCTCCTAGCCTGAAATTTCTGACTCCATGAAAACAAGATTTGGAAGGCGCCTGTGTGCAACTTTTGAAACCTGTCCCTGTTGTGTAATTTTTGATGACAAACTGAATGTATTGCATCTTTCAAAAAGTGGATCCCAGCAGTATCTTAAAAACAAGGTAAATTTATGCAGATTGTTGAAGATATTTAGCTCATAACATAAGTGATAATAGTTAACTTTAAATGCTTTGAAGGTTCTGGGAAACTAAATTTCCATTTGTGAAGGGGAATAATTTGGAGGAAGAGCTACAACCTCCTTAATTGTAGAAATTTGGTTTTAATTTTCTTTTAAATAGCATACATTTTCAATTCACTATATGGCAGGAAAGTTTTATAGCTTTGAATAGTATTAATTTACATTTGTGTTGTCACAATATTTCCAGAATTTTTTGCTTCTAGACATTAAGAAATCAGGTGATATCCTTATATCAAGATGACTTTATAACTAATCAATCTTGATTCTTGTGGATGTTGAACATCGCGTGTTTCATTTTGACCTATTTGTGGCTTTACTTTTAGCTTTTACAACTGAAATGTGTATACAGAAAGATATCCATCTCACCTTCAGTTATAAATAAGTAATTTTGTTTTTGGCTGAATATTGTTTGGTTTTAGAAGAAAGAAAGAAAAAAACTTTATGATAACACTCATTCAGCATTTGAAATGCTTAGCTAGCCCATTTCAGTTTTTGCAGGGTCTTATTGAAATTCATATCTAAACCTTTCTAAAAATCCTGAAATGCCAGGTGATGGCCGAATGGCTAGGGCATTGGCGTTTGGTTCAGATCCTGTGGGTTCGAGTCCCACTGTTGGCATGGATGTTTGTAGCAGTTCGGAATCGACTTTAAACTGAAGGTCCCGGTCTAATTAGACCTTGTGTAGCAAAAAGTTGACCATAGCTCTCCAAACCCAAAATCCTGAAATTGTAGATCAGACCTTCTGCACCATAATCCATCCATTCATTTATTTAAATGGTGGTGGTGTTGTTGTTGCTGATCCCTGTCACCCAGCAGAGCTAGATTAGGTCCATGATACTTCACACTCTCAAGAAGTCAATGGCCGCTCCAGAAGATCTTCCTTTTCAAGTCTCAAGCACACTAGGATATGATCCAGAGTGGCTTGGCCTTTGGAACATTTGGTACAAGTTCAAAAAACCTTCTCCTTGTCAGTATAAGTCAATGTTCTGAGGTGGCCACTACGAAAGCAGGTTATTGTAGTTTTTCTCCTGTCTGCTGCAACAAAGGGACAGAGACCCACCGGGGTGATTACCCTGGTACCAGTGGTGCACAGGGGGGGTGGGATGGTGACTGCAGACAAGACAGTTATGTTTAGAATACAGTTCAGTATATGTCAGAGGCACTGGCCTATCCATGGACTCAGCACCTCTTTTTGCCAGGGTATCAGCAATCTCGTTACCGGCAAATGAAGGGATCCACTGTAAATGAATCTCACGAGATGAGGAGAGTCGCTTCAGCTTCTCCAAAATAGCTACTCCCATACTATCACAGACACTTTATAAAGAGGCTGGATGGCACTCCGGCTATCAGACAGAATCCAGATTTCTCCAGTCCCAGAATAATTTAAATGATACCAAAGATACCTCTGTACCTTTCTTTGAAGAACTCTCAAAGTAACTTTGTTACTAAACTATCTAAGTTTGTTTATTCCTTTACAACCCATTTCAAATTTGGTTATCTACTACTCACATGATCAATACAAGATTTGGTTCATGCACTGACACCATTGAAATCACAGTGTTGGTCACAAAATATTTATTTATAAGCGTAGTAGGGCTATTTTTTAGAATAAAGAAATTTACTAATATGGGATATTAAAGCAGTTCTTTTTTGACCTACGATAAAGTATTTTATAATTAACTACTAATCACAGGTTTGTGGCAGTTTAACATGTTTTTTCATGTATGACTCTTTGATGCAGCTTTATAATTTTTATTTAGAAAGAAAGATCCAGTCAACTGATGGGTTATACAGATTTTTAAAAATTCTTTTATTAGATATCCAGCTGATTAAAATATTCATAATACTGACTTTCTAGTAAAAATAGCTCACAGACTACAAAGATTTTTAAAAAATTACGTATAACTTGTTTTTGATAAATTTCTCCTATTAGACAATAGACTATTAAATGAAGATCAAATTTTTATATTTGTGTATTTTTATTATTCTGTAGTACAATATAATGAATTATAAAAGATGCTAATCATCATAAAGATTTTATGTCTATTAAATAAAAATATTGATAATTTAGTATTTTTATATTGCATTAGTAAAGGTAATTATTTTTTCTACGTCAAATCCTCAAATTGATAGTAAAAGAGTGCTTTGTTTTGATTGTTATATGAATCAATTCAATTTAAAACTAATGTTAAATTGTATTTTTCTTATTAGGTACTATCATCCAATGGTTGTCAAAATGAAGACCTACAGCATAACTTAAGTGGTGAAAATAAAGTTGATGATGAATATTTAGGTCTTTCTAAACAGTGTCTCACCATAGATCAGACTAAATTTTTAAAGCAGTGCTTAGATACCTTAAAAAACAAGTCTAGTTATTCCACACTATCTGCTTCATCTCCATCAGGAAGAGGGAAATCAGCTGTTCTTGGATTAGCGATTGCTGGAGCCATTGATATGAGATTTTCAAACATTTTTGTGTCATCTCTCAGTTTTGATAATGTTGCAATGGTGTTCAAATTTCTCTTGGAAGGATTAGCTGCTCTCAACTATGAGGTATATTTTATTTGTTATTTTGATGTTGATAGAGATGTCATTAATTTCTTATTTTATTTTATAGTTGTTCGTTCAATTAATATAATTAAAGAGTCCTTTCTATACCATAGTCTACAGATTTATAGGGAATTATTTGAGGACTAACTGAATACCCGTGCTTCACTATGGAGTACATTCAAATTAAGTACAATGGTCAATATATGCAATTAATGGCAAAAAAAATTTATAATAAATACAATGGCCGATGTATGCAACTAATGCCATATAAAAAAAATAATTATAAAAAAATCGCAACGGACATTTTTAGAGACAAAATAATGTAGAAGAAAATATACGAATTAAATACAACGGTCAATGTATGCAATTAATTTGTATGTTTAATATCCATAAAACATAATAATTTGAATTCTTAACTTCTATCTCAATTAGTCTAGTGCTTAAATTTTATCTTTTACCATATTTTAATATTTCTTTTGTCAATTTATTTCGTTGTTATGCACGTGACGCAAAATTAATTTAAAGTATCGCAAAAAGAAAAGAAACCACATGATCAGCATTTAATAAATTAAATTCTAAAAATGAATCTTTAAACATTCACCAAAAATCAGAAAATGGAGGTAAAGATTCGAAAAAGATTTCATTTTAAAGGAATTTTTATGATCTTTCATGTGATATAAATTTTATAACCCTCGGTTTATTATTTTAAATGCAAACTAACAAAAAGTTAAAAAAAGCTTAAAAATTTAATTTTAAAAAATCTAAGAAGGATTTTTCAAAAATATTTCTTCATGCACCCCTACACTATAAGAAGAATCGCCATGCAAAATTTCAGCCCTTTAGGTCCAGTGGTTTGGTCTGTGCGTTATCTGTGAGTCAGTTACGGAACTGTTTTATATACAGTGGAATCTCGATCAATCGTTCCCCGAACGATCATTTTCCCATATACATCGTTTATTTTACCCAGTCCCGAATAAATTCCATTGAAAACAAGCAAAGACAGACTGCATGGATCATTCCTCGATCCATCGTTTTCCCGCAATATTTGTTCAGAATATCGCTGCTTTACATTAATTTATTGGATCGATCATTTTTTCATAATAACTGAACCTGAAATATAAATGTCTGGATTGAGCTAGAATGACGCTGTAATTAAATAATGAGCAGAACATTTGAGATGCACGGTCTCGTATGTTTGTTCTCTCCTGTTTAGCCTGGTTTCACGTTATTGTACCACTCCCATTATTTGTTCATCGTTGGTGTTCCTTAATTCTTTATCCCCTGGCGTATCCTATTTTCGGAAACTCATTCCAAATTCTTCGCCTATTCAACATTTCTGTTCTTATCAGTAATGGCGCACAGTCAGCCGACCTGAGTGGTTCCTGCTGTCCTCTGGCTTTTCTCTTGGCCTTGGGATGGAGGCACCCTGGTGTTTGGTCTAGGGTGTGAAAAGTTTCTGATTGCTGCAGTTCTACACTAGCCAATGAGGGTTTCAGTCGGAAGCAGAACTTCCTGGTGGTCTTACCCCTATCGGTCAGACCCCTATCCAGTGCAATGGAATGGTTCTAGTTACAAACAATTCACGGCTGATGCTTCTTTATACTCTCACACAATAACTGATACCGAAAGGAATGCAATTTGCAATACAGAAAAAGTATTGTTTACTTGTGAGGAGAAAATCGCCAAAAAACAAACGAAGATTAAAGATTTTTATTTGAATCCAAATTCCTGTGTATCTACATGTATTTCTTTTTATTATTATTATTATTATTATCTTGGATTTCAGTACAAATCTTCAATTACACTACAGGTATGTATGCATTTGTGTATGTGAGTAAATATATTTTAGGGAATCAAACTTTAAGGAATGTTAATACTTTTTTGTATGCTCCTGCATTCATCATTTAGTTCAGTCAGTCCCTTCGAAAACAATAGATCGAGATTCCACTGTATATAGATATGCAGATAGAGTCTGATATCTATGCTCAGTTAGACTAACAGACTGATTTTTGAAAAGAAAAAAAAAATCAATTTTGCATTTTCTCCAATGCAGCTTGATTATACTGCTGAGGAAATAAAAATTTCAAATATTTTTATTGAAGCTTTTATGCTGGTGTTGCTTTTTTTCTTGAAACTACATTTTCCCCCTAATAGCAAATTTATATTTAAGTCACGCAAATCTTGGAGATTTAATAATAGAAGTTTTTAATAAGGAATAAAAGTATGTAATTGAAATCTATTGAGTAAATTTGTTGGTGTATCTTTTTAAAGAAGCTATTCATTTCCTAAACACAAATGGGAATTTCATCAAAGAAATATTTTATTTAATGCAAATATTTTATTAAATGGAAATATCTATGTGTGAAAAATAAATTAATACTACACATTAGAATACATTTTGCTGTATTTTTGTTAGGAAGTTTTGGAATAATTGATGAAGCAAAGTGTAAATTGTACAGTCTTCAAGCAATTCATGATGTTATTATAAATTATAAAGTGTTTTTATTACTAATAAAACAAAATTTTTAGGAACATGTGCACTATGATATAATAAAATATGACAATACCTTGCTCAACAATACGATTTTGGGACTGAATATTTTCAAAGATAATCGACAAGCTGTTCGCTTTATTTATCCTGGTGAAGTTGAAAATCAGTTAGAAGATGCAGAGCTTGTTGTTATTGATGAAGCTGCAGCCATTCCTTTACCATTACTAAAAAGACTTATTGGGCCCTATGTTGTTTTGATGGCATCCTCGATTGAAGGGTAAGCATATTTTCGCAAATATTAATTCTGTATTTGCTGTGTAAAGGTTGTCAAGTCCAAAATCGCTGTTTTGAGAAAAACAGGATTGAAAACTAACATGTTTGTGTTTTGTTTCACATATCCCAGATTTTCACTGATGAATAAAAATATCTAGGAGTGGAATTGGGCTTAGCTTTCTGTACTCTACAGTAGGCCTTGAGTTTTCAAACATGCCTGGTTGGATAACTCATTTTCGCACATTTTGGTGGTAACACCCTTTACACAGCAAACACAGAATTAAATTGTTTCATTGTAATGAGTATATAAAGCATTGACATGTTTAATAAATTTCCTTGTGCTGCTTATTTTTTAAATTCATCCATTATTCTGTTTTCTCCCCTGTACCTTATATATCTGTATAAGGAAGTAGTTTGTAATTTAACTTCTTTAACCCTTACACCGTTGAGTTTTCACCTTCGCGTTCTTCCCCCAGCGTTGGGTTATTTTTTGGAAACACGTTTTGGATGATGTGCATTTTGAAGGAATGATCAAAAATGCAAGTTCAATGCAGTTAAGTTATTTAAATCAAAATAAATGGTACAAAATAAGTGAAACATAAAAATTTTAAGAATACATATGTATATTTGTATAATGCACAGATTTTTTTTGTTTATAAATTTCTTATAGTATGATATATTTTAAAGCAAGGTAATATGCATAAACCCACTTCACAGTCTTTACAATATATAGTTTATTTATCACTTAGTCCACTATAGTGTTTTCATGACTTTTGTCATCCAATAAATCTGAAAAATCACTCGGAATCACTTAAAATGCCAGTTAGAAAGCCTTGAGCTTTCGAAAACCCAAAACTCAAGCTATTTTATACTGTACGCAATCTCAAAATATCACCTAAAAATATATTTCTTATCAGGAGAGATTGTATTTGAATGCCATTAAGTTCTGCTATTTATTGTTGTATGAAAAATCAATTCAGAACGTGTTAAACGTGTTTGTAACGTGCAAAACATTTGAAAATCCAGTTGGACGTGCCCAGCACATTCGTAATGCTGGGGGAAAGACTCTGATGAACGTGCTGAGCGCATTTGTAACAGTCTAAAGGTTAATAAGCACTACTAAAAAATTTTTGTGCTATGACACCACTCGTACTGGAGCAATAAGATGATTTCTATCATATTTTTTTTCTTTAAAAAAAAAATACTGTCCAAGCCAGATTTAAAAAACTCAACCACTGCAGCTGTAGACTGAGGTGTTGTACATCCAAGATTGCCTAGATCAGTGGTTCCCAACCTGTAGAAGTCTGTGGACCACTAAGCCAGAAATTGAACCATGTGCGGACTACCCTCATCCCCACAGTCTTGAGGGGGGGAACCTTCCGGGGGTATGAGGGGTTTAGAATATCCCTCGGGTGAAAGGGATACAGAAAATAAAATAATTAAGTTAAACTTTTAAGAAATTTTAATTCAACACCTGATAGTCATCAGATATATTCGGCCCATAGACCACTGGCCTAGATGAACCTCATGCTCTGCATTGCCCCAAAACCTCTGTTTTGTTTTTGGCACGTTTGTAAAGCATGAGACCATTTTCTTCTTAAAATTTTCCCTGACATAGAATTTGAGCCCGGCTGCTTGTTTACATGTTATATAGTATTACACTACTCATCTGGCTCTCTGAACTTTAATGGCCAACTCTAGAAATTTCAATTTAAAAAGGAGGGTTTAAATATGTATGTACATATTTTAACATCATCTAAGGCACAGAGAACTAAGGCCTTGTGAACATTGTTTCTAGAGCAGAGCACCAGTGCTACTCACATGGAAATTTAACCAATTACAGACCTCCAAATAATTAGCCACAAAATTGTTTAAGTTTTAGACTAGTTAAAAATATTTCAATGTGAGTAACACTGACAGTAAATTCTACTCCAGAAGAAATGGGAACAAAGCCTAACATTACCGGTTCTTTCTCTCACAGCCTTAGCCAGGTGATGGCCGAATGGCTAGAGCACTGGCATTTGGTTCAGATCCTGTGGGTTCGAGTCCCACTGTTGGTATGGATGTTTGTAGCCATTCGGAATCGGCTTTAAACTGTAGGTCCTGGTATAATTAGCCCTCGTGTAGCAAAAAGTTGACCGTAGTGCTCCAAACCAAACCAAACCTCTCACAGCCTTAAAATTCAATTCCTTGGAATGTATATGTATTTGAGCTTTTCAGATACTTTTAAAACAATTCACTTGGAACACCTAGATTTCTTTGTGGATTATTTTAACATCTTTTAATCCCGCAGAAATACCCATATAATATTCATAATTACATAGGTATAGTGATGTTCATACAGTATATGTGTATAATGTTCAAAAAAATTTCATATTGGTGTTTTAATTATATCATTGTACATATTATATTTGTTATACATAGATAACAGTTAAATCATGTACAACATGAAACATAACTTCAGGATATTTACATGACTTATTTTATAGTGTAGATGCCTGGTAGCATAGAGGTTAAAAGCATTAAGCTGCCACACCACAGGTTCAGGGTTCGAGCCTGCGACTGGGAAAGGTCGACTCATGCCTTTCATCCCTTGAGTGGGTCGATAAAATGAGGACCAAGCATGCTTGGGACTTTACTCTGGGGGTCCCATGTCAGGTTGACCACCTGATGAAGGCTTATGCTGTATGGCACCCCAAGCCATGGTCATGAAAGCAGAGATGGGCACCGCAGGCCTTGGTCCACAGTACTGAAAAGCAATTCGTACTGTTGTACTATGAGTTAGTTATCTCAAATTGTTAATTTTAAATGTTTTCATATATTTTGCAGATGTATAATTAATACACCATGTTCTAGAGCAGGGGTTCCCAACCTATCTTTCGCAAAGTGATTTCTGAGGGTCTTATTTTCACGGTCCTGTTCTTATTTCCATGGTCTTATTGCGTTAAAATAACTTTTTAGTAAATTTCACAGGAAAAAATTGTCAATATTTATTTATCGTGACACTGTAGGACAATGATGTTTTATAAAGGAAGAGGTCTCATTCACAGTGCAAACTCATTTTGTTAGAAATCTATCATCTTTATTGGGTGGTAAATGAAAATCTGCAATTACTTACTACGTATAGTAGACAGTCTAAACATCAATTATTTTTTCTTTCCATCAGTCTGTGCTGTCAATATGCCAGTTTTGGCATTAGTATTGTAGTTTTCCAAATAAAATAAAGCAATTTTATTTATATAAGAGTTTTTCTATTTTTATTGTTATATAATTCTGAATCAATATGGTAAGTGCATTATTTTTCTTGAGGTTCTCTTTTACATACCTTTGACTAAGGGATGACTGTTTCTTAATGTTCTCAATTTTTTGTAAATTTCTTACAAATTGCATTTTTGCTATATTAAACATTTAATTGGCTATTAAATTATGCGAAATGCATTTAAGTGTTTTCTTTGTATCTTAAACGGTCTTTTTAAGGAAAACATGCAATGGGAGAGGACGGGGCACAGGATATGTGGAAATCGCTGTAGGGGTTGTAATTTTAATAAGGTTGAGAAACACCATTGTAGAGCCATAAATAAAATTAGATTTAAATGTAGTGGTCATTCAGTTGTTATATATATATATATATATATATATATATATATGTATGTATACAGTGGAATCTCGATCGATCGTTTTCGGATCCATCGTTTTTCTGTATGTGTCGTTCATTTTATCCAGTCCCAACGATCATATTGCTTTGTTATGTTTCTGCATCTATCTTTTCCCGCATTTATCGTTCATTTCAATCGGTCCCTTGGAAAATGATAGATCGAAATTCCACTGTATATTATTTATTTATTTATTTATTTATTTTTTTTTAAGGTGTGGAGCAAGTGGAAAGTTTCTATATGAGAATATGATTAATGAAATTCGTCTACCATCAACTTGTGGAAAACAAATGCCATCTGTATCCCTATTTCCTACTTCAGGTACACAGTTCCTTAAGTTTGTTTTTAAATAATGTATAAAAACATACAATGTAACATAAATACTTTAATAAGTGTATAGTATTTAAGTTTTATAGCATAGTTATATAATTATACTAAAATAAGTGTAAACATACTGTGTAACAATATTATTTAAAATAATGAAGAAAACAAACTATACTCAAATAAAACTTTGACCTAGTTTTGAGGACTTGTAATGTCTTTTATATGAGTCCATTTAGTTATTTGTTGTCATGAAATATCAGCTATTACTGTCTCTGGTTAAAAGACTCTTAATAAATATTATTTTGATTTTGTTATTTGTTTTGTATCCTTCAGGTAAAGAAAATAAATATGTCAGTTTACATCTTTCCTAAATACAGTCGAACCCTGCTATAATGAACTTCAAGGGACCAAAGGTTTTGTTCGCTATATCCGAACTGTTAAGAAATATGCTACAGTTCACAAAATGTATTACTCATTAGTTGTAATGGGTATTCAATAATGATGTATTAAAAAATTATAAAATCCATTAAAATGATT
Source organism: Dolomedes plantarius (assembly GCA_907164885.2). Classification (NCBI taxonomy): domain Eukaryota; kingdom Metazoa; phylum Arthropoda; class Arachnida; order Araneae; family Dolomedidae; genus Dolomedes; species Dolomedes plantarius. The sequence continues at coordinate 124,401,536 of OU015503.1, forward strand.
GTTAATGAATTAAATTGACTAAAATTGATTACATTAAACTGACACAATACTAATTGAATGACGTATAATAGGAAAATGACGGGACCAAAATTTTTGTTCGTTATATACTGGGTTCTTTATAACAGGGTTCAACTGTATTAGCATATAAGTTCATCATCTATTTCCTTTAGTATTGTTCATTAAAACTAAAAATCACTCTAAAACATTATAAGTTTCTCAAAAATCAGATTTTCGTCAGGCCAAAAATAGTGATATTCTTATGTATTTAAGCATAGAGTTGATAAATTGAGAATTCTCTTTCTCATATTTCTAAAATTAATTCTCTCAAATGTGAGTGTTAATATATGTATGTACAAGCTACCTACATCATATAGCAGTTAGCATCTAGAGCAGGGGTGTCCAACCTGCGGGCCACATGCAGCCCAAAGCAAGTATTAGTGCAGCCCAGAAAGAGAGCTCAAAGCAGAAAAAAAATATCAATTGTCCACCTCGGCAATGATAGCAGGCGGCCATTACAGATCCCACTTTGTTCATTCAACAAATTGACAATACATCATTTGAAATATATTTAATTCGATACAAAATTCCATATGTTGTTTCTGTATATTAATTTCATTACAAAAATGAAATGTGAAGTGTTTACAGATTTAATATTTCATACTTGTAATGATATTAAAATTAGTAAGCACAAGAGTGAAGCACACTAAGAGTTGAATTAGAACCAAAATATCAGATGAACATCTTGAGAATTGCAACCACTTCAATTGACCCAGATATTGATGCATTAGTTTCTCAAATTCAATGCCAAATATCACATTAATTTTATGACTCCTATAGTTATCTTTAATAAAATTTATAATGAAATAAATATGATAATTTTATATTATACTTTTTTTACTTATCAACTATTTTTAATGTTAGGTATATTTTGGTGTGGCCCTAAACAATTCGTCTTCTTTCAATGTGGCCCAAGGAAGCTAAAAGTTTGGACACCTCTGATCTAGAGCTTCCACAAAACAAGCTTAGGTTTGAATCCTAGATAAGGCTTATATGTTCCTCTGTTGTCCCCTCATAGGGAGCAATGTTAGCTCACCTATATGGGGCGACTGTTTTCAGTAGATATCTTAAGTGAATTTTGCACACTCCCAGTAAGTTTGATGTTATTTTTTCTGGGCACTGCCACTTTTTGTGTGTCTTCTTGCTACCCTTGTTTGTTGTTCGACATTTGCATTGGGTATGCTTTTCAAGGTGTCTTCAGCACCAGAGCAGGTTAGCGTCTTCGTCTATTCAAAATTCTTTATTTTCTTCTTATTTTTTCATCAGTTCTGCGGTTTGCCATTCTAGGCCTCCTGCTGTGTGGGCAGCTTATGTTGGCATATGCAGAGTGGTCGCCTGCTGTGGTCTAACCTCACCAGTGGGAATTAACCCAGTAGGGCCTGGTTGCTATGTCAGATCCCACTGTGTGTTTTGGGAGCAAGATGATTATCTTGTCAAAGAGGGTTGTAGGTTACCACAACCAGTATACTCTTTACTTTTGGTAGGTAAGGTAAGGGAAAGAGGATACCAGTTGTGGTAACCTACAACCCTCTTTGAAACTACCTCCCTGAATTTTTTATCTATCTCAGCACAAGCTCAAAGGTAAGGGAAAGTTGGATGGTTTGGCCTTGCGCCAATAAACCCCAACCAACCAACTTTCCCTTACCTTTGAGCATGAGCTGAGATAGATTAAAAAATCAGGGAGGTAGTTGGCAATATACATAAATTGCAGACCGCGGATAAGATTTGGAGTGAACTGCTTTCTTGCCCTGTACCTCAGGATCTCCCAAAACACATTGCTGTTGCAAATTTTAGAATAGTGACATTGTATGACCTTTTTACAGGGAGACCTACATCACATCAACTTTACATTGCCTCCTGATTGCCCCCTTTGTTGTTGTTGTTGTTGCTTATGCCCCTTGACCGACAGTAACATCAGATCAAGTCCCGAAGGCTATGGGCGATGAAGGTGCGGCTCCTGTTTTGAATTAGCACCACAAGGGTCGGAGTCCGACTTGGCTAAATGACCGGTCCTGTAATTTTGAACCGAGTCAAGTGACGAGACCGGAACACTTAACCCCGCACCTCCAGAGGTAAATTTGAGAACTTGGAGGACATTGTAGCCACACCCTATTTTATGTGCCCTGGCCACCATTAGTGAACATGGCAGTAGATTTGAAGCAACGAGCCTCGAACCAGGGATGTTCAGATCACTTGCCTGCTGCTCATGCCAACTGGGCTACCGCGCCCTCTGCCCCCTTTTTTCTGCTGGGGAACTGATGGATTTTAACCACCTTTTAACGTGTACTTCTCCCGAAGACATTGACTTTTCAGTCATAAATTTTTATAATAGAGCCCGCCTCTACTGGACTGCCCATGGGAAATTATGGTCTCTGGACTTTCCCCAACGTAGAAAGAAAAAAAAAAGTTTTTGGATAACATCCTATCATCTGCCATTTTATCACTGAGGAAGGGAATTTGGGTTTAAAGATCATAATGTATTCATTTTTTGATGTATAATAGTAGTTTGAATTTCTGGAGCCGTATTTGTAAATGCTGCTAGCATGAAAGATTTAAAATCTTTAAAAGGCATAGAGAAATGCTGCATTGAATAACACAAGAGTATTGTCATATAACAAACTGAATCTTGTTAAAAGTACTTTCGGAAGCTTATAATTTGTTAGTGAAGAGACAATACAAGCACAAAATGAATATTACAATGCTATAGCTTCTGAAAACTTGAAAAGGTATTCTCAAAGGTTTAGAATTCTAAAAACTTATTGTGTGGATGATGAAAGTTTTAAAATAAGAAAAATTGCTCTCCAAGTCTTTATAAATATTCTGCTTGATTACTTTCAAGTCTTTATTTATCTGTGCCTGATCTTTATATTAATTATATTTAACTGTTTAAAACCTGACTTTTTTTATTATTATTATTCTGTGACTTTTTTATCATTATATATCTTATGATTCACTGTTGGATAAAATTCAATACAGTCTATTCTAGTTAATCGGACCACATTAGGATGCAATCATTTTGGTCCTAATAACCTGCTGGTCCAATTAAACTAACGTGCCTTATGTTGCAAGACAAGATTCAGTCCGAATAAGTGGCTAGTCCGATTAACTGGTGGTCCAATTAACCAGAATTGACCGTAGTTGAGTTTTTGCTTTGCAATTTTAAACTGTCATAAATTTCATTTACCATCTTTTTGCATTTATTATTAATTTCAGATAGGAATACTTTAGTAAAGATTGAGTTGAATGAGCCCCTTCATTATGCTGCTGAAGATGGTGTTGAAAAGTGGATCAATCATTCACTATGCCTGGAAAGCTCTCTAACAAATTTATCGAGTGGTGCTCCTCCCCTTGAACTTTGTAGATTGTATCCTTTAATATTTAAATTTATTCTCTTATATTTTGATTGCATTTGTCCAAATTATTTTAAATTTTTTTTAAAGCATGTATTCATTTACAGGAAAGAAGTTAGGAATACTTTTTATGTGGTGTTTAAATATTCTTAATTTTCACTTTCCAGTTGTTATAACTTGTCTCTTAAATAGAAATATATAACATCTATATAAATAAAAGAAAAACTTTGTTGGTCAGTCGCCAGAACAATTCCAGGTGGACCGTTTCCCGAGCGTGATTTCCAGTATGGCATCCGTTGTAAAATTCTACCATATTTGAAAATGTCAATATCGATGTTTTTTCGTTTGTTTGTTTTTTTCCCCATGAAAGTACCTAAATTTTACATATTTAGAAAGAGCTTTAAAAGCTGATAATTTGTTCTGTGTACACTTAGTCTGTTACTTCAATAGTTTTAGAGTTATTTGGACTCTAATGAGGCATCTCGTGAGATAATCCATCTTTGACAATGTAACCAAAGCATGATTCATTCACAGTGTGATTCTCACTAAAAAATTAATCACTGAAAAAAAATGTGTCTAATTTTTAATTCTTTTCTATTTTTCATGCTTTTAATTCAAACTTTTTAATCATAAATAGATCATTTGAAGATGTACTGATTTTTGGGGGGATTTTTCAGCAATTAAAAGTGAAAAAAATTTTACTTCAAGTGAATTGTTATTTGATTTGGGTATTCGATTAATGCTGTTCCGTTAGAATTCAATTCCAGACTGGCTCACGGACCTGAGCATAGCTGGGCGAAGCCTGGCTAATAAAATGAATAATTATTTAAATAGTGTCATGGTAAAATTTAAATTTAGCAGAACTATCAGTATTCGTTAGAGTACTAGTTTTTATTGTTCTGCATAAGGATTAATTTTAAAATTGTTATTTTTCATGTCTTTTATAATCATGATGCTGTTTATATGACTGTATCATTATTTTTTTTTAAGTCCCTTGTGTAACATTCTACTCACATAAATGAATAGCATTGTATTGTTCCTATTATAAAATCTAGATTTTATGTCTGTCGAGAAACTCTATTTAGTTATGAACCTCATGCTGAGAAGTTTTTGCAACAGTTGATGTCTTTGTTTATGTGTTCGAAGAGGAAGATTTCACCTGATGATTTGCTCACCATAGCAGATGGCGATGATTATCATGTTTTTTGCTTGTTACCACCTGTTGATAATTCCAGGAATGCATCTTATGACATATTATGTGCTATTTTGGTAATACTTTTTAAATTAACTTTATAAAAAAACAAATAATTGGTAAACATTAATGACAAATTTTAAATGAATTTTAGTAGAAAAAAATAAGCAGATTTTGGCATACTATTTTAAAAATAAGTGCTTGTATGCAAATATTTTCTTTGCATAATAACAATAAAAAAATGTCTTTCTTGCCTTTTTACTTGTTTTTGCCAAATCTTGTGTGACCAAAATTCACATTGAAATATTAATATGTATTTGTATTTCATTTAGGTAAAAATTAATAAAAAATAAACGATTTCAAAATTATAAACTACATATTAAAACATCAAAAATAAATAAACTGCATTTATTTACATAAAACTAAAATAAGAAAAAATGAATAAGAAGGATTAGCCTAGACCTCGAATAATATTTGCTGAAATTATTTGAAAGTGCTACTTTCATATCATCTTTCGTGAAAGTGTTAATCTCAAAATCTTGATTAAAAAATCAATTATTATTATAAATGTAGATGTTTAATCGACTAGACAAGGACTGTCATTTTTAATAACTGTGACGTTGAAAATGACACAGTAAAATTAATTGCGGGTAAATTTCATTAGAATAATTACTTTGCATGAATTGGTACCATATGTCAATAAAAGCAATCTGTAATTTAATTGCTTTATAACAGTAACTAATTGGTTGACTAAAGCAGATTATGCATTGCTTTTAAAGCATAATACATTGCTGTAGATAAGCTGTAAAAAATGCAATGCTCTGCTGTAAATTTCAAGTTTACTTGTTCCAAAATTGTTGAAGCAGAGCAACATCACTGATTGATCACTTAAAATGTATAAGAGGGAAAGAAAAAAATTGTGATCAGAAATTAGAAAGTTCAGCAGAATTAACATGTTGTAACTAAATGAAACAGTCAATTAAGTATATCATTCCTATTAAAATATACCTAATATCTTTTCTTTTTTCTTTTTTTTAAATTTATTCTGCATAAATTCTCTTCAGCAACTACCCATTTACAGCTTGAAACTTCCATTGACGACGTAAATTCAGAAATAATAATGTGTTCTCAATCAATAGGCAGAGAGGGTTTCAAAAATTTAGGATTAGGTGTATACCTGATTTGAAAACTATTTGATTTGCACTATAATTTTGAAATTTTCTATTTTTGACAAGCATAGGACTAATGTTTAATGATTAGTCATAAAGCATAGGAATTGGTTAAGAAACTTGTTTAGTTGCAGATATAAAGATCATTTTAAACTATAAGTAATTAAATAGAAAATCTTTTTGTGAAACATACAAGTTACTTAGAGGAAAATCAGATGTTTATTTTTACATATGGTGCTTAAACTGTACTATTGTTTATGGAAACTTTTCTCAGAATTTAGTGACTATGTGAAAATTATCAGCCTGAAAAAATTGCGATTTATTTTCTGGGTATGGAAAAATGGTGTTTGATATGATGTGAAATGATCGTTGTAAAATTAAAGATGTATTAAAATTGTAAAATTAAAAAGGTATTAAAAAATAATATAATTCTTTCTCTTTTAGGTTCACAAGGTAAAGCACGTTCCATGGAATATTGTGTATAGTGGCGTAAACCAGCCAAATCCTTTGCCTGAATGTTTTAATGACTGGAAATCTACGTCCAGAGTATGTATTTATTTAAATGTTTTTTTTTGTAAAGAAATTTAATTTTCTTTTCCCATGCTGTTTTCATTTCAATGCTGATGTCTGTTTCAAGATTTTCTAAAAATTATAGCACAATAGAGTAAATAAGTTTTTTTTTATGGTCATGTGTTTAATGAATCTGGAGTAGCATACTTAGACCAGTAAATGTCTATTACTTATTTTATTTTATTTTATAACCTACGCCCGACCTTGGCTTTTCAGCCATCAGTCTCTGTCGAGCAGCCCAATACAATCTCGAATAAAACGAAAAGTCATCTTCAGCAGAATTTCTAACTGCGACATCAATAAGTCCAGGGCAAGAGTAGAGGTGGTTACCAGTCATGTCGTCAAGTCCACACAAAGGGCAAGTCGGACAGTCTGTCAAACCAAAACAGTGAAGATGTTTCTGCAAATAGTCATGTCCCGTCTTGAGACGGAAATTTGCAACGCCCACAGCCCTGTGGAGGTTGCACGGAACAGGCTTAGTTAGCAAAGAGGCCCAAGCTTTCCCTCTCGTGGAATCTTTGTAAATATTTTTACGAAAGGAAGCAATATTTGTCTTTACAAGCTTTTTAACAGTATGATATTCCAAAGGTGGACAAGGCTGTTGTAAGTTCAAGCCAGCCTTGGCCAATTTGTCAGCTGAGTCGTTACCAGCGATGCCACAGTGGCTGGGTGTCTATTACTTTATAAAATTGCATTCCCAGCCATTGTGACATTCCCGATAATGAGAAAACAGACTCGCTTGCTAAGCATGGTTGCAGCCTTCCACAGCCTCGTATTGACTTACCATACAACCAGGCCTCCATTGTAAGATCATCAGGGAGTTACATACGTAAAGCTCAAGAGATTGATGCTTGGGGTAAAGTCTGGGAAAACCTACTATGTAATCCATTCCCAATGGATCTTTACAGCCAACTTTAGAATTTTAAACAGACATGACTATCTCCAAGTACATCTCCACTGAAATGGTGTGAAAAACACCCTTAACTGCCCTCTGTGTTCCACTGGAGAGACTAAGAACTTTAGCCACTTGACAGTTTGTGCTGCTTTGGCGAACTCAAATTTTTGTGTTCCTCCTCTTGACAACTATATTTCAAAGGCTAGTTTATATTGGGCTGCTCAAAGGGAAATGGTCAATGCAACTCAGTTTTTGACATAAATAGATAAACTTTATGAAATTGCTAAGTATTAGTTTTCATTTTGAATATAGATTTTTTTATTTTTTATTTTACTGGAATATGGGATTTAATATTGAATAAAAACTTGCCTATAGTTTTTCACTAGGACTTTTTTTTAAATTTAAATTCCCGCTTAAATTACATTATTTATCTTTTGGGATTGATTCCTTGAATAGGCATATAAATGAGAGGTCACTTTTTGTATTTTTAGCATTACTAATGATAGAGCAATGATAAACATTTGCAAGGTTTTCAATCCATCATATGTGTCATTTCTGGTTGTATGCAGTTATACCTGTTATGCAGATATCTCTGTATTTAATGACTGTTTTTCTGTTTCAGAATGAAGATTTTCTTCCGATGCAAGGGATTCGTATTGTGGACATTGTAACACATCCAACATACAGACATGTGAGATTTTCTTATTACTCTGCTAGCACCTGAAAATGTAGTTTTGGGTAGATTAAATGTAAAATAATTTATGGTATTAAAAAGTGAATAGACAATAGTAATAGGCAGAGTTACAGTTATGTAAGAATTTTATTTTATTTTTTTTACTGGGCATGAAGGAGTTAACAAAAAGTATTTAAATGCTAGGAAATTATATGTACAGTCAATTCCGGTTAATCGGACCACATCGTGAGGCGATCATTTTGGTCCTAATAACCGGCTGGTCTGATTACACGAACATGCCCTATTAGGCTTATGTAATAGGATTTGTTTCGGTTCTGTAGGATTCAGTCCGAATAAGTGGCTTGTCCAATTACCCAGATTCGACTGCATTGCTAATCCTTATCTCTTTCAATAAGACGAAAAAACTTTGTTTGATGAAAGAACTGGTATTATGGAACCAAACTTCATTTTTTAATTAATATTATACAGTTCTTGAAATGTTAAACATGTTCTTTAACTTTATTAGGGCAAGTTTATATATATTCATCCTGTAGTATATGTATGTATACTTGATATACATGTTAATAAACTAATTATGAATTATCCTATGGGAATATTTCAGAAATACTAAGTACAAGCAGTTTGTTGTACCATATGTGTGTAATATTGGAGGAATCTCTGGCAATTTGAGTCAATTTCTTTATTATTAATCCGATGATGTAGGTCAAAATGTATTACTACAAATTGGCTGGCTGGTCGTTACTCTATTTATTTCTGAGCAGTCAATAAATAAATGCCAGAATGCTAAAATAAAATGTCTTTAAAAATATTTAAATAAATTGTTAATCTTATGTGTTAGATCAGTAGTGCACATACTCACATACTGTGGATCACGACCCCCTGAGGTGTTGCAAAAAAGATCAAAGGGGTCACAGATAGATTGAAGTCAATTTATATCATTGAATTGATTAATTAATAATATGCTTTAAATTTTCTTTAATTACATTGCTTCTGTTTACTTCTACCTATCTGTGTGAGAGTGGGTTTTCAAAATGAGTTATTATAAAAACTATACAATGATTAAGACTTAACACTGAATATAATATGAAAGTAGCACTTGCAAATATTATTTGAAGTCCAGGCTCACCTATCTTATAGATTTTTTACCAGTATCATATGTAATTTTGAAATACAAAAAGATAAATAAAAATATTAAAACACATTTTAGTTAAATAATTCAACATGATATAACTTTATTTCAAACTAGCTGAAAACCTGTACTTCACTACAGAGTACATTCAAATTGAATACAATGGTCAATGTATGCAATTAATTTTTTAAAAAAATGAAAAAATATATTTATAAAAAAATTGTAATGGATATTTTCATAGACAAAATAATGAAGAAGAAAATATTCAAATTAAATTTGATAGAATATAGTACAGTTTGAGGAACATTTCTTGTACCGTATTTTAATATTTTTTTGGATAATGTCCAATTGTCTGCCGCATTAGCAAGAAAGAAAAAAAAATTGTCTATTTTGTTGTTATGCACGTGACACAAAATTAGTTTAAAGTATCACAAAAAGAAAAGAAACCACGTGATCAGCATTTAATAAATTAAATTTTAAAAATTAATCTTTAATAGTTCACCAAAAATCAGAAAATAGAGGTAAAGATTTCATTTTAAAGGAATTTTTATGATCTTTCTCAAGATATAAATTTTATAACCCTCGGATTATTATTTTAAATGCAAACTTTAAAGAATGTTACAAAACAGCTTAAAAATTTAATTTTAAAAAATCTAAGAAGAATTTTTCAAAATCTTTCTTAGTGCACCCCTACACTATAGGAAGAATTGGCATGCAAAATTCAGCCCTTTAGGTTCAGTGGTTTGGTCTGTGCGATATGTGTCAGTCAGTCAGTTACAGAACTGTTTTATATATATAGACTATCTGCAAATCCCTCCTGTGGGTCCTGACCCACTGTGTGGGCACAACTGTGTTAGAAGATGTTTTTATTTACAGCCTTTGTTCAAATACTCCATTTTTTGCTTATTGTATCCATAACTGTAGTTTTAATTTGTTTTAATTTTAGAAAGACTTTGATTATGATTATCGAGCTCTTCAATTGCTGCAAGAATTTTACAGTGGAAAGTTGGTTAAACTGGATGATAATCCATTTATATATTCTACTAAAAGTAAAAGTGTGAATTCAGATCAAAATCTACCTCTGTTACTTCAATTGACAGAAGTTGAACCAGATAGAATGGAGTATATTCTAGCATCTTACTACTTGACACCTCAGCTTCTCAAGTAATTAATAATATTTTATTATTTTGTGATATACCAAATAGAATATTCATTATTTAGGGTGCAGCAGATGGATTCCCACATTTCCGAAGGTCACTGGTAATGAAGTAAGGGGGCAGCAGTTCAGACGGATTTTCTAGTTGTCATTAGACACCATGAGTTGGTCTGGTGAACATCAAGGTTTCTGTTAGATATCATGGTAAAAACAAAGTTTAAATAGTATTAAATTAATCTAGTTACCCAGTCTATATTTTTCCTGCTTGGCAACAATATCATCTCTTTTAAGCAAATATCTCATGCATTCTTGCTTCCAACTATGCCATGTGCCAATTCAAATTGGTCGAATTATATCAGCACATGATGTATTCTAATGGGTCAATCTACACAAGCATATGCAAATTGTTACCAGACCGATCTCTATATATAACATGTACATGTTTTAAGTCAGCTCATGTGAGCTCGGTTTTTGTCAGCAGGCTGCAGCAAGCAGCACTACTTGTTTTTATTAACTTGCTTTCTTGTTTGTTTGTGTGTGTGTTTGTCCCTTACAAATCTTGCAATCGATTTTTAACTAACTTCCCGACTAGCTAGACATTTGAAACTTTTAGTATAGCTCAGAACACGATGACAATTCATGTTTTTAGTACTTTTAGCCATCTTTAAGCAGAATTTAAATCATTTTCAGTTAATTTTGTTTTGTAGACTGGTGCAACCATCTATCGGCCGGGATGGGAACGAAAAGTTAAATGCAAGTTAACTTCCAATTAACTTCATTTTCTTTCAAGTTGATGGGATAATTCATCAAAAAAATTTTTAAAAAGTATTTATTAATACATAGAATTGTCAAGTTTATATGATTCAATAGAAAATTTAAAAACATGGTATATAAAAAGTTCTTTTTATCTTGTAATTATTATTTTGTTGCACCAGTGATAGTAGTTTTTAGTCTATGTTATGAATTACTTTCTTTTTGAGTTAAAACTAATTTCTTTATATCTTGCCTCAACATTCTCTTCATTTCAACTCAAGTATATGAGCTCTGCTATTTTATACCTTTTAAAAGGACAAACTTTAAGGCAATAACCAGCCAGAAAAGTTTTAGGCCAACAAGGTTATACCAACAGTTTCATTATTGAGGTATTCTTTAAAAATAACGATTCTGTAACTGCAACACAGAGGGCATTTAGGACACGCTTCTGGATCTATGTAACTGATGCTGTTCCTGATTATAATAGTCCTGCAATGTATTTAAAACATGAGCAAATGAGTCTGCATTACCAAGAAAACCAAGTGATCATCTTCGGAACATTAGAGCACCTGAAAATATGTAATGAGTCCTGGAAAGGAAGTTGCCATCATTCCCCCAGAGTTGCCCAACAGAATGATGAGAACAGCATTGACAGTGCATTGCAAATAATGGGTGCAACCACCATGAAGCTGTTTTCAAAATCTAGTGGAAAAGAACTAGAGTTAAGTACTTTTCAAAGTGAGCCTGACATAGCCTATCAGTAGCGCATCAGTTTTCAGTACTGAGGATGCTCGAATTGAATCCCAACAAGTGCTGTTTAACCCTTTCGGGACGAGCGTGTCACATATGCAACGGCAGCGAAAGTTATCTCACAGCCGGGTGTGTCATATATGAATCGCCGTTTAAAGTGACTCTGTAGACGGGTCTACCATATATGACTTTTTAGATAGAACAAAAATTATTTTTTCTGGCCACTAGATGTAGCCCTATGTCTGTTATAGCAATGTTTATCGACAGTGACATATGTTGACCTTCATTCATGTGCAGTATTTTTCTTTTTTGGTATTTTGTTTCGGAATGACGCCGAGATTCGTGAAAGCTGAGTAATGTAAATAAAGAGACGGCCTTTTAACTACCAGCTGATATAAACAAGTGACGTATTTACAATGCTTCGGAATAATTTTTTGAGTTTCTGTTTTTCGGGCGATACGGGGATAGATGGTTTACATTATAGAGGTTTTATTTATTCCTCTGGTATTTCGGCTAGCGTTGAGAGGCATATTTTGTATCGTTTAGCGAAAACTTTTTACTCCATAATGGCAAAACGAAAACGATATTTATCAAAAGAGGAATATACATGGATGCTACATTAGTAAACAGTCATAAAAACCAGAAAACAGCAGCAGACATTCTATTCGTGTGAGATATGCAACGTAGGTCATTACGTACATCCATGTTTCAAAGAATATCACACACTGTCTCCGTTTTGAAACATTGCTCCATTTTCATTGTTTTCATGCTGGTTTTTATGAAAGAGATTTTTAATAATTTTTATTTTGATTAATGCTTTGTGTGAAATAAAATCTGATTATTTGGATATTTTTCATTTATATTTAGTTGAGGTAAGTCAAAAATTTAATTATTCTCAAATTTATTTTATAAAATTTGTAAGGAAAATATAATGATAAAGTATTAAAATTAATTCTGATAGATACCTGAATGCTCCTCTCATAATGTACCAAAAATTGAAACAATTGGACCACAAATTTAATTTATGCGAATTTTTTTCCAAAGTTAGGCTTAGCAGCACGAATTGCCCGTCCCCAAAGAACAGATCATCTTGTTAGTGCGCCGTCCCGAGAGAACAGTTCGGTGACTGAGGCACCCGTCCTGAAAGGGTTAATACCTTCGTGTCTAGGCCAGATATGGGCATGTTGTTGTTATATATGGCTTTATTTTGGAATTGAATCCGTATAAAAACAGGTAACCCAATGCATCACATAGGAAACAAAGCAAAATAAAGGAATAAACAAACAGCAACTGACAAGCAAGGATGAAGGAGGGATAGAGTTTGATCATATAGAGTTCATAAAAGTCCTGGCATCCCAGCACAGTTTTCCAATGTCGGCACGTCTTTGAGACACTTGATCGAGTCCTGGGCACACAAGAAGATGTGCAGCATTCATGATGCCCACATTTCAGATCTGGCACATGTTCGTTGGAAGGATACCTATCAAATGAATGGATATGGGGATGTGAAATCTGTAGACAAGTCCTTCTATGGGATTAGTGGATAGGGAAGATCCCCCCCATATGTTGTCCCTGAGGTTGATCGATCAAAATTGTGATGGCACCTAGCCAAGTCTGACTCCGACCCATTTGGTGCTATTTAAACCGGAGTCTATATGGACCAGGTCTGGAACTTCTGGCCAGGGGGCATTAGGAACAACTAAAACTTTTTTAAAAATGTAAAGCTTTTTTTTTTTAATTGTTTGGTTCATTTTTTCTAACCCTTTGAAATGAAGGAACCCATTCTGCTGCACCCTGTATTAAGTGACTTTGTGAATTTTATTATATAAATCTTTAAGTTTATATTAAGTACTGAATTATTATTTTGGATATAAAATGAAAACATACTGATGATTTTTCCCTTTTAGCATTAAAAGTTAACTGTTTATTTAATGAAACATGTATACCTATTTATGTCTAAGGTAAGGTGAATAGCTAAAGTATGCAGATCAATCTCAACACATTAACAATAAAATACTTGTATGTTGCCATACATCACTCAACTGTCTGAATGGTCATTAGTTCCAGAGTCTTCATGTTTGAATCTCATGACTTGAAAGGATATTAGTACTATTTTGTAATCTGCTTCACTTGTTGTTTTGGTTGCTAATGTCCCCTGGCTGGAAGATTCAGACCAGGCCCATATAGGTTTTGAGGGCTGAGAAATGTGGCACAGGTTTACAATAACACCACAAGGGTTGAAGCCCTTCTTATCTAGGTACCACCTCAATTTTGACTGAACCACCCCTAGGAGCAGCAACATCTGTGAGGATTGTACCCTCTTCCACCCTCTCTGACCTCATAAAGGGACTTTTTGATCTGTGAATTGAATGTCCCCATATCCGGTCTAGACATGAAAATATTTTAATAGCACTTGTTGAGATTCAAAACAAGCACCCTCAGCGCCGAAAGCCAATTTGTTATCACTAGGCTTCCTCAGGCCCTCTGCTTTACTTGGTAGGTCCTAGTCTATTTAGTCTTTGTGTACAAGATGCCTATAGCTGTCCAAAGCCAACCAAGTAATTAACCATTTCATTTAGTATCTTTTCTTGTGTTAAAGACCAATTGTGTGTGAAAAGTCATTCTTACTTCAGTTTTTTATATTTTCCTTTATTTTGTACTGATAATAATTTTCCTTTTTCAGATTCTGGAAAAGATCTGGATTTGTTCCTTTGTATGTTAGTTGTGATAAGGTAAAGAACTAAATTTTATTTGAACCTTTAGAAAGTTATTTTTTAATGGTTTGTTACTGAAATTTATTAGAGGAAGTTGTTACTGATGTTATCTCCACATCTAGTGAAGATATTAACAATTATTATGCGAAACCTTTAGTCTTTCGCTATGTTTCTATTTTTTTTTCTTTTCATGTCATAGGATTTTATCTGATACTTATTCAGGATTCATACAGCACTTAAAAGCTCCTTATTCCCAGTTTCTGTTTTTAAGGGCCCTTTAAATGCGTTTAAAAAGTTCTTATTTTTCTTTGGAGGTACTTACATTTTTTACATTTGCTCTCCAGTCCTTAAAAAGCACTTACTTTTGAGTTGAAATACAAGAATTTGCAGTGTATGGCTGTCAACTATTTCCTTTAAAAAAAGGCAAATAACTTTTTTTTTTACATTTTCTTTTTGTATTATTATTGACCAAGAGGAAAATGTAATATAGAAACCTATTAGAACCTATTTTCTTAAATTAAAATACATTAAAAAGAAATACATTTTTTACTTATGCAATAAATGAAAATTCTTTACACTATAAATAAATATAGTTTTTCATTAATATTTAAGCCAAATATTTTTTGCATTCATGTATTATTCAAACTTGTTTCACCAGGTCATGGCCGAATGGCTAGGGAGCTGGCTTTCATTTCAGATCCTGTGAGTTCGAGTCCCACTGTTGGCATGGATGTTTGTAGCCGTTCAGAATCGGCTTTAAACTGTAGGTCCTTGTCTAATTAGCCCTCGTGTAGTAAAAAGTTGACCATAGTGCTCCAAACCAAACTTGTTAAGCAATAACCTGGGTACCCAGTTCTGGACAAATTTGAGAACCAAAACCCTGTTCTAAATTTTTAGTGAGCTTCTGCAATCCCTAATTGAATACCAAAACCTTATTATTTTTAATTGTAATCTTTATCTCATACTAGTTCATGTTTTTCAGAATTCTGCGCAGGAACATTTGTGCATAATGATGAAAGGCTTTGAGAGTGAAGAAATTTTAGCATACATGAAAGATAATTGGAGATGTTTTCTAGCCTATTTTTCAAAAAATTTGGGCTCATATTTTAAATATTTTCCCTCATTGCTTGCTTTAGATTTGCTGATTTCTTCATTCAGTAGACAAATGACAAAAGAAGGTAATTTGTTTTTTCAATTTTATGCAGAATATATTTTAGTATTTAAAGTAAATTAAGGTATCCGACTATCTTCTGAGTGCTCCCCACCACCACCTTTTTTTTTTCCCAGAAACTTTACTTTTGAAAATTTTTATCATATTTTTTGAAGGAATATGGCACTAAAGTAGGAAAATGAGGAAAAAATAGTTTAAAACTATGCCACTTTTTACAAAATTGTAGACCTTTTGGTTGAAATGTAGCGAATTTTTACACCTAGGTCTGAAAAAAAAAAAAAAATTATGGGTATAATATTAATTTCTCTTTGGCATGTGTACATTAGGCCCTCCTGTGTGTCACAAACTAAAAACTAATCAATATCTCAAAATCTTAAAAAAAAATACAGGTCATTTTATACTATTACTTGTAAAATTTCAGTTATTTCTCATAAGATTTTTATAAACACAGTCATAAATCAACAGTTAATTTTTTTTTCCTACATCAGGCAGTGGCAGCATCAGCCATGAGCAGTCCAATAAAATTTAGCCTTAGAATAAAGGAATTAACAGATAATAGATCTAGAGCCTAATCTGTCATTCATTATATTCTTAGTACTATAAAAAACATACCTGAAAAATTTCATAGACATACTAGCTGAATATCCATACTTCGTTACGGAGTACATTCAAATTAAATACAAAGGCCAATGTAATGCCAAAATATATATTTATAATAAATACAACGACCAATGTATGCAATTAATGTAAAAATACATATATATATATATATATAATATATATATATTTATAAAAAAATCATAATGGATATATTTATAGACAAAATAATGTATTTTTTTGTCAATTTATTTTGTTGTTATGCATGTGACACAAAATTAATCATCACAAGTATCACAAAAAGAAAAGAAACCACAGGATCAGCATTTAATAAATTAAATTCTAAAAATTAATCTTTAAAAATTCACCAAAAATCAGAAAATGGAGCTAAAGATTCGAAAAGGATTTAATTTTAAAGGAATTTTTACGATCTCTCTCGTGATATAAATTTTATAACCCTCGGATTATTATTTTAAAAGCAAACTTTAAAGAATGTTGCAAAAACAGCTTAAAAATGCAATTTTTAAAAATCTAAGAAGAATTTTTCAAAACCTTTTCTTAGTGCACCCTTACACTATAAGAAGAATCACCATGCAAAATTTCAACCCTTTAGGTCCAGCAGTTTGGTCTGTGCGTTATCTCTCAGTCAGTCAGTTATAGAACTGTTTTATATGTATAGAGTATGATTCTATTTAATTATAACAATAGTCGTATACATTTTTTGTGAAAATTAAGTTCATCAGAATACACAATTAAAGTATTCACTTGTATTGAAAGCTACAGCTGCTACTGTGTTTAAATTGCTTTCATTTCATATATAATGATCATACAGAAAAAAATAAATCAGATTTAGAAACAGAAATTCACATCCTATAAGAATCAAAAAATTTAAAAAAATCGAAATTTTAACCCAAATCGACATTTTAAACATAGTTGGATACCTTAAGCTTTTACTTGTTTAAGTCTGAAATTTCTGGAATACTTTTAACTCTTGAATTAAGTTAGCTAATGTCATCTGCATTAATCCCACTCAGTACAACTTGTATCTACTGGAATATCTAATATTAATTGTGTTTATTTGTATTCTTGAACCACAATGCTTGCAGTTTTGTAAAAGCTTATATTCAAGAGACTTGGTTTCTCTTGTGATAATTATTCTGTGAAATTTCATGGTAATTGTGTATAATATGAATTATTTCAAAAATAATCAATTTCAAAATTTAATATTATTAGCAGGTACCCGTAGAATAATTCAATTAACACATATATCTTACCTTTTAGGTCAAAATATACTAATATGTAAAACACTATTGCAAATTTTCATTGAAATATATTTAAAACTTTCTCCTTTACAAAAGTAAGTGAAAATTTTTCTAGAAGATGCATTCCAAGATGCTCCTTCTGGTCTTTTAATATCACTTTTGGTTCCTTAAGTCTCAAACGGTACAGTGGTTTGAGACGAAATAGATGGTATGGTCGGGTCAAATTAGGTATGCGACATCGATGTTGATGTTTTGATAAAAACATCGATTTATTGAAGGCGATGTTTTTTTAACATTGATGTTTTGTGCTCGATTTTTTTTTTTTTTTTTTTTTTTTTTTAAATGAAAAAGCCCCATAATTAAAAAAATTTGGAGATATGCACAGCAAAGTTTCTCAAGCTATTCTTTACATGATTTGTAGAGATTCTCAGCTGATTTCAATTATTGAAGACGAGGGTTTTAAACACTTGTTAAATGTAATAACTTCAGATTTTTTTTTACTAAATTATTTAAGCCTCCTTCAAGTAAATTATTCTCCAACTTGTAAATAAATATTACAATAATTTTTCACATTCAGCCAATTTAAATTAGAAAACATCACATATTTTTTTATGGCTTTGGTCCTAGCAATTGTTTTTGTAGAAATAAGTTCTTCCTCAATTTTCTGATAAAAGTAATGAAATATATCATGGAAATTCTGTGATATGCACTGACTCTAGCAACCAAGTTTTGGTCATTTGTGTCAGCTCAATCAGAGAGCTTTTGAGTGATGTTTTATTAGCATCGATGTTTCAAAACGTCGATGTAGCATCCCTAGGTCAAATCCAACCCTATGTCTTTTTTGATGAGGATTTGGTAGAAATAAGTACACAATAAGCATTTTTGTTGTATAATAACATTTATTGATAATATTTTACATGAAATAAAAACCTTTTTGTAGAAAAAAAGACCAACAAATTGTAATTTTGCTAAACAAAGATAATCTCTCTGACATTTACATAGAATGTTGTGTATATTAGGTCTAATATGTCATTTAGTCTTGCACCTAGTTTTGGAAGTTACTGAGACAAATTTCCAAGCACAAAGTGTAAAAAATAATATATACTGACATATTTGGCCTTCAAAATCCAAATTAAAAAATTAAAAATCTAAAAAAAAAAATTTTTAGTGATCATGAATAATGTTTTTCAACAAAGACTTATAACTGCAAAATGTTGCAAGATTGTCTGGTAGAATTCCTTGACAACACAATGTCTTGCAATGAGAGGGGACGGTACGGGAGGGGAAAAACACACTCCTGGGTTGGATCCGACCCCCACTGTACTGTTAGAGGGTTAAGGGAACCATAAATTTGCATCTAATGTTTTTACAAATAAAAGCAAAGCAGTTTTATAATCCTAAAGCATTGGCCTTTGAAATAGAGCAATAAAACTGTTTTCGAAATTTTGCACCCAAACAGCCATTTCAATGTACGCAAATACCTTAAATAAGTCAAATACAGTAGAACCTCCCGAATCCAGAATCGTTCAGGACATTGCAATTCCAGATTTGGGAATTTTCTGGATTTGAGAGGATTTTAAATAACACTACAAAATTTTAGGGAAAAAATAAACACACCTAAAAAAACATGTAAAATGGTTTAATTATTAATTAAACCTGAATACAGAACGTATAATTACACTAAAATTTAAACATTTCAGTAAATAATATCTGTTGATTTAGTTCGGCTTATTAGAAATTCTTTTTTCTCAAATACTATATACTGCCATAATTTCATGTTCCGTCATAAAATTCTACTGTTCTAAGCCTAATATTGTTTTATCTAATGATTTTTTCAGGTCTTCCGTTGACATTCTCTCATTTTCGGGGCATTCTGAATCACTTTCACGATTGCTGTCATCATAACCTTTGTTATTTACCACACTATCAATAATATCAGAATCGTTCAGAGAACCGACAATCGGCACATTTTTGTCGATGTCTAAAACTTCCTGTATGTCCGATTTATCCAAGTTAATGTTGGCTTTATTTGCACATTCCACTACTTCTGCTATTTTAGCTTCTTTCCCAGACACTTGAAAGCCTTCAAAACCACTGCTGTCTCTTCCTTAAAAGGAAATGATTTTTTTTTTTTTTTTTTTTTTTTTTTTTAACTGGTTATTTTGGTAGCGACATCGATCGGTAAAATAGAAAAGTAAAATAGGCCATTTATTAAAACGTTCCGGATTTGGGAGGTTGTACTGTATAATCATACATTATTAAATTGAGCTTGAAAATACTTTTTTTTACAAATCAATTAAATTAAATATTTTTGGTTAACCTTAAATATATATGCAAGTCACCGGCAAAGACTAAAATTTTTGAATAAGTAAAGTATTTTTACTTCCTGAAATCTCTTTCCTTTTATATAGGGGTCAGAAATTTCTCAAATGTGACTTTCCTTTACCCTAAATTGTATTCAACAGTTGAGTGTAAAAGCATGGGTTTACTCTGTACTGGCCAACAATGTGTAAATGTTAAAAAATTCCTTAATCATCAAGTTGCCCTTTTACTAGGGTAGTATAGATTTTCTCTTCATGATGTATGATAATAAATATTGCATCATTATCTTTTTTATTTTTTTCATTATGCTGTTTTATTTACTTTTCATTATGCTGTTTTATTAACTTTTGGATTGTTGAAGCCTTTAAACATAAATAATACTAAATAAACTAAATTCTTTGTTATTATGATTTCGAAATAGTATCTGTTTTCTTATTATGGTATTTACATTTCAGCTCTTACGAAAGAATCTATCGATGTCTTCCTAAATCCACAATGCATGAAAAAACTGGAAAGATATTGTCGAAATCTCAGTGACCTCCACAGTGTTGTATCATGTATTCGAATTTTATCTGAACTATACTTTAAAAATTGTTTCGTTGGTGTAGAAATGTCAGTGATTCAGCAAGTAAGATTTCATTCTTTATATACATTTTGTTGCAACCTCCATTGATCAGTATTCATTTCAGTTTACATTAATCATCTGTTTTTTTTGCTCTCTGGGATACATATATTTTTTACACTGCTAATATTTTGCTACCAACTAGGGGTAAACCTTTCCTAGATTAACCTTATGCGAGATCATTTAAAATATATTTAAATCCATAATGTGTAATTACCATATGATTGATAATTCTGCAATTGCTCAAGATAGTATATACTTTTAAAAATTGTTTGTGTGTATATATATATATATATATTTATTTATTTATTTATTTATAAATATGTATGTATATATATATATATACATACACTCACACAGACAGTCGATTCCAGTTAATCAGACCACATTGGGACACAATCATTTTGGTCCTAATAACTGGCTGGTCCGATTACATGAACATGCTTATGCAATAAGATTTGTTATGGTTCTTTAGGATTCAGTCTGAATAAGCGGCTGGTCTGATTAACCGGTGGTCCATTTAACCAGATTCGACTGTATGTTGTTGTTGTTGCTTATGCCCCTTGACATGTAACTTCAGGTCAAGTCCCGAAGGCTATGGGCGATGAAGGTGCGGCTCCGGTTTTTAATAGCACTGCAAGGGTCGGAGTCCGACTTGGCTAAATGACCGGTCCCGTAATTTTGAACCGAGTCAAGTGATGAGACCGGAACACTTGACCCCGCACCTCCAGAGGTAAATTTGAGAACTTGGAGGACATTGTAGCCACGCTCTATTTTACGTGCCTCGGCCACCCCACCATATGTGAACACGGCAGTAGATTTGCAGCGACGAGCATCAAACCAGGGATGTGTACAGATCACTGGCCCACTGCTCTTGCCAACCGGGCTAACGCGCCCTTGACTGTATGTATATATATCTATATATATATATATGTGTATGTGTATACAAATCATTATTTGTATTAGTTTCTCTATAAGAATTTTCATTCATTAAAATGAAAATGCCATTGTGCAATTATTTCTTTTGAGTTTATATTCCTTGAGGTTAGGTATGGTAAATTATGCTTGAGTATGGTATAGTAAACAGAAGAATAAATTATCTATCTTGATTGTGATAAAAAATTATTGCATTTACTATAATTTGATGTAGTTTATTTTTTGTTTGATTCTCTTTACATCTTCAAACATTTGTGTAATTATTTGTTGAACATTTTTTTTTCTTTCTTTCTTTCTTTCTAGGCTATCTTTCTATCTTTTGGTCTGCAGCATAAATCAGTCAATGAGATTGCCAAAGACTTAGGACTTCGATCAACACAAATACATGCAAAACTAAATCAAGTGACTATAATATTAAATAAGTACCTTAATAGTATTATTGAGAAAGAAGTTGATAAAACTATACCGGTTCGGGATGTCAATATGGTTCCTGTTTCACAAAGTCTTGATGAAGAACTAGTAAGTATATGTATAAAATAAATTTGATTTTGACTTCAAAAATAATTGAAATAGTTTACATTTATGTCATTTGCTGTTAGGGTACAAGATTATTTATTGATTACTTGTTTTTTGATTTCACAAAAACCTTTTGTGTCTGGTTTTATAATTTGAAACTGAATTTTCTAAAAACTGATGGATTTATGTAAACTAATAGAGGTAATACAATAAAATTAAATGATGTAAAGATTTATCTGTCAGACTTGCAGGAATATATTTTAAAGTATATAAATATGAGAATTATTTAAAAAATTATGGGACTGTATTTAGTGAGAGAGAAAGAAGAAGAAAAAAACAGAACATGTAGTGCTTTGAATAAAAATTAGGTTCTTCAAACTACTCTACCTGCTTTTACATGGATTTTTCTAATTGCACTATCCTTTGTTTAAAAACATGCTTGAAGGCCTGTTCAACACACTCTCAGCGCAGCATTTCTTGGCAATTTTTACCCATATATTTATTTCTTAATATCAAAGCAAAAGTGAATTTCATGCTGTACAGAAGGTTGGTTGGATGTGCTGTAACTTCAACTCCCCAATTGCCAAATTCTCGCAAGGTTATTATTGTATTTATATGAGGGCATTAAACTTGTGTGAAATCGATTTTTCTTCAGCATATTCTGAACTCATTATGACAAATTTCCTTCATTACAATGTTCCTATATCAAGCTTGTTTCTTTCAATGCCATCTATAGATTCTACTGGTCACATAAGGCATCAAACATTTCTGGTTGTTATTTTCCAATCCTTGTGCAATGTAGCCAATGATAGAGTTGAATGTGGCATTTGTCATAGACATGGAAAATAACATAAAACATATAGCTTCCTGATATCATTATAGGCCATTATTCTTTCCTGCCTCTCAGATACTCATGTTCCCAAAATAGTATGCTCCTTGTATATTATTTTATAAGTTTCTGGTGCTGTGTTCTATAGGCATGAATACTAAATTCTTTGTCAGATGCTTGTTGCTTGTTAGAAATAACAAACACTTGCAGCTTTGAGCCAGAATTGTTGCATCACAAAACTGTTCTTTCTAGGTGTTGATAAAGTTTTAATCAGGTAGTGCTACTGTGCTTAAACAATTATAGATGGCATGATTATCACTTTTTGTTGGTACTGTTTGACTGATATAATGTCATACCTTCTCTACCTCAATACCATATAGCAGAGGTGGGGAACCTTTTTACCATTAGAGGCCACATGTAAATCAGGTAGTAATAAAGGAGGCCGCATAAGTTGATGTACTTATAAATGCGACTTTTATGAAATTATTATAGTTAGGTATAGTTTTAACAATTTGGTGCATTATATAGAAAAATATCAAACAAAAAAATTAAGTCCTTATTTATTTATTATTTGACTTAAAAAGTTACAATATAAAATATTTTTGTATTCACATAAGGATAAAAACTTGTTATAACATTAATCATTAATTTTTTTTTTATAAGATTCATAGATACCACTGTAATTTTTTATATTTCACTGTTGGTATTTTTATTTATGTAAGCACATATATATATATATATATATATATATATATATATATATATATATCCAGAGTTTTAAATTTTAATAAACAACTACATATTAAAATACCACTTCAAATAAAAATAATAAAGTAGAAGTATTTTTAAATAATTTTAACATTATAAAGAAATACAATAGGTGTTATATTTTGCCTTTAATTAAGTTATATAGTATGCATTTTGTTACTAGGTAAAGCAGATAATAAAGAAATGCTAAATATATCTCATTACTAAAGTTGAATGCTAAATATATTTCATTACTTAAGTTGAATGCTAAATATATTTCATTACTTAAGTTGAAATTAATATATTGGCAGGAAAGTTAAAAATAAAAAATTGGATCTTTAGATGGTCCTTAAAATTTTTTTTAAAAGAACTTGAATTTTTAGGATAGACTGAAAAAATATCTAATTTTTAGTAGGTGCTTCAAAATTCCTGATCACTTTTTAACAATAATCAGCTGTATTCTTTGTTTTACAAATTTCTTAAACATTTCATAAATGTCTATGATATAGAGTTAGGCAGAGTGTTTGTCATGCTGTCTTTCACCGTGTTCCATTCGTGTTTCTACAGAGTATTCCTTTCTAAAGTTCTTATTTTCTTTGAAGGCTTAAAAGTTCATAAAACCTTGCGCATATTCCTTTACTGGTGCAAAAGTTGCAAATGGGGTTCAGCATATTCTGAGCTCTTTAAGACAAATTTCCAAAGGGCAAAAATAATAATCCATTATATAAAAAAATTAATTCTTATAATAATATAGGCAAATATAAAAATTCTTTAGGACAAATTTCCTAAGGGTAAAAATAATAATCCTTTAAAGAATAATAATAGTTCTTACAATAATATAGCCCTAGTAATATATATATTATTGTTATTATCCTAAGAATAATAATAATGATATAGGCAAAAATAATAGTCCTTTAGGACAAATTTCTTAGGGCAAAAATGATAATTCTTTTTAATAAATCTAAAAATAATATAGGCCTTTTAATATATATTATTATTATTATCCTGATAATAATAATGATATAGGCAAAAATAATAGTCCTTTAGGACAAATTTCTTAAGGGCTCCTAAATATGCTTTAATTTCTATCAGCCGCAGCTGTCTGATTTAGAGTGATAATTAGCTGCATTAGGTTAAAAGCTTATCTTTACCTTTATTTCTTTGTCACTGTTAAAAAATTAAGTGTTTGATAGATATCTATTTATTACAGAATGAAGCGGCGCAAAAAATAAGAGAAGATTTAAAAAGAATGGATTTTTCAGAATTTGCCATAAAAGGATCTGAGGATGACTGGGAAAAGGCTCTGCATACTGGGAGAAAAACTCTAGTCAGTATAAAAAGGTATAAATGTGTGCTTCTAAACCAATTCCTAATTTCTGTGCCCTCCTAAAAACGCATCCAGAGGTAATCCTAAGGGCATCCAGAAAGTAAGAACCGATTTAGGAAGATTCTAAAAGGTTTTTATTACCAAATGTTAAAACATATAATACACTATTTTTCTACATAGTCACCCTATTTATGGAAGCACTTGTATTGTGAGACTAGCTTTAGTATTCCTTCGTTGATGAAACTCACCGCCAATCCATTCAGCCAGTCTTGCACAGTGTCTTTTGTTTCTAGATCACTCTGTAGACTGACCGGCCAAAAATCTCTTCGGGTGAAGAAACAAATCACTAGGAGCTAGGTTGGCAGTATACGGTTGTTCAAAAATTTCCTATCCAAACTATTCAAGCAATGCACGTGTACTGACAGCAGTATGCAGCTGTGTGCTATCGTGGAAGAGATAAACTCCAGCAGACAGTAACCCACGCTATTGAATCTGAATGGCTTGGTGCAGCTTCTTAAGAGTTTCACAGTAGGATTCAACATTTAAACTCATACCTTAATAGTCGTTCCACACAAACATTTTTTGCATTCATAAATCTTATCACCAACTGCATTTCACAGCTGACCCCCAAAAGTTAGAAGCACGCTATGCCTATGTCCACTAAGACAACCCACTGGTGTTAGAGGTGTTAGGTGATGTTAGAGGATTGTTTAAAATTATTATTAGTATTAACTTTTTTTTTTTTTTTTTTTCACCGCTAAATATGTGATTAGTCAAAAGCTTAATTATTATGCATAGTTCAGATTTATTTTAATGCCTTTACCATTTAAAATACACATATATTTCTATGATATGAATGCAAAACACTGAACACATTTGTAAATTTGGCAATGTTTTTAATACACAATAAAAAGTACATAATATCCTATAACAGACACTACTTGTAATGTTGCAGTGCTAATTAATTCTACAAAATTAAACATGTACTATGTTTAATTTTGTAGAATTAATTACATGTACTATGAATGTATAATAATAGAAGTTGTTTATTAAACTTTTAGATAATGCAATTAATTTAATAATATGCTTAGACAATATCTTAACTTTTAGGTTTGTGTAAATAACAACGCACGTCAGCATTCTACAATCTAGATCAGTGCTCTGCAACCGCCGTGCCGTGGCACACTAGTGTGCTGCGGTGATTTTATTGATTATAATAATAAAAAAAATTAACCACTGCTATTAGTGAGAAATATTTCTAAGTAAAATATTCCTCTATAGTTTTTTTAATAGTTCCTTTCCATAATAACTATTAAAAAAATGTCGTGTTTACTTTCTGCGCTTGTTTTAGGGAAATCTTATATGACTAAAACTTTGTTTAAATATTAATGATTTCAATTAAGTAAAAATTTATTGTAAAAGACCATGATTTCAAAATTATAAGCTTGAATGAGAAAGGAGTGCCTGGACCTCAAATAATATTTGCTCAATATTTGGTGAAACATTTGGTAGTTCTACTCTCGTATCATCTTCTGGGTTTAAGTCTTAATCATTCATTATTCGGATTTTGAAAGTCGTCTCCCACAGACAGGTAAAAGCAAATGGAAGCAATGTAAATATAGCCTTTTGTTGCAAGACTGTTTAATACCTTATTTAACAATTTCATATTATATTATTTAACATATAAAAAATATAAATAAAAATGTTAGATATATGTCATTATAGAAAATTTAAAGCATATTTTTAATTAAATAATTCAGTATGATATAAATTTGCTTTAGATTATCCATGACCCCTGCAATTTTTTTCACGACCTCTCTGTGGGTCGCAACCCTCAGTTTGTGCACCAGTAAACGAGAGAACTGAAATTTTATGAATTGGGAATGTTAAAAATTTTTAGGAAAATATATATTTCTATTAAATCTAAAAACTGGGAGAAAAATGTTGCAGAACTCAGTCTGTGTACCATGCAGTGTTTTCATTTTCTCTTCAATTTTCATAGGTATATTTTGATATTATTCAGGTTGCTGAGATTCTGCAACTATTTTGTTTTCAAGATAATTATTATGTTGTTTTTTTTTTTAAAATCATTTTCTTCTGTTTCAGTCTCAGAAAACCTGCTGAAAATGTTGAAATCCCCCAACCTAGAGCAAAGAAATCTGGGAAGAGAAAAAAATAGCTTATAAATAGCTATCCTGTAAATAGTTATGAATTAAATATTTAACTTACATTTTTTATGTGTGTGAATAGAATTTTTATGTCTTCTCAGCATTCTGACATATTGCTATTGTCAGACATAGGGACAATAAGCAGAGTATGGCTGGCAGTATATATCAGGGGTTTCCAACTTACAAGCGTCCAAGGGCCGCAATCGAAAACACCTGTCTAGTGGCGGGCCGCAATTTAATCAGGACCATACCCAGGACATTTTTTCTTGAGGGAGGGGGATTTGGAGGATTTGTGTATAGTATGTACTATGAAATTTTTAAAAATTCGAGGATGAACCTCCAACAATGACCTTGATTATAACTGGCCAACTTTCGTTAAATTATACATACACACACAAAAAAAGTCAAATAAGAAGTGGGGGGGGGGGTATGAAATAGAACATGAGTGGACACCCTACTTTTCATGGAATTCGAGGAAAATCAATGTTTTTTGTAAATGAACAGCATTTGAAAACAATAAAGATTTTTACAAAAACATTTTTCGTTAACTAAGAATATCTAAATTGATGCTGCAAATTATTTTCCTAGAAGTCTTCGCGGGACGCATGCGGCCCCCGGGCCGCCAGTTGGAAACCCCTGGTATATATCAACAGAAGCAGGGATAAAATAATTACAAGATAAAAAGAACTTTTTATATACCATGTTTTTAAATTTTCTGTTGAATCATATAAACTTGACAATTCTATGTATTAATAAATACTTTTTTAAAAATTTTTTGATGAATTATCCCATCAACTGGGAAAAAAATGAAGTTAATTGGAAGTTAACTTCCATTTAACTTTTCGTTCCCATTCCGGCCAATAGATGGCTGCACCAGTCTACAAAACAAAATTAACTGAAAATTAATTTAACTCTGCTTAAAGATGGCTAAAAGTATTTAAAAAATGCATTGTCATCATGTTCTGAGCTATTCTAAAAGTTTCAAATGTCTAGCTAGTCAGGAAGTTCGTTAAAATGGATTGCAAGATTTGTACTAGACAAACACACAAGAAAGCAAGTTAATAAAAACATGGTAATAATAAAACTTCTTTATTCAAAGTTATAAATAAACTAAAATATTAATTTACATCCAAACATAATAAAATAAAACTGTCTCAGTCTCACAGTCCACAAGACATCTCACTTATCATTGGCTCTACCTCAGCCGGCAAAACAGAGAAAAGATGGTGAGGGCAAAAGCAAGGGGAAAGAAACTCACTACACAGTCGATATATATACACACAATATTTGCATAAATTATAAACAGCATACAAGTTGATTCCAACTCGTAATAAATAAACCATGGGGAAACACAAATAAAACTCCACTAACATATTTGATTAATGCAAATAAAGTCGTACAACAGAACCTGGGGTAATGATGTCATTTACTAGGTTAACACGGTTGATTACCCTATCACTACGATATTAAGAAACCGTATTTGGCAACTGCCAAAGTCAAGCAATAGCGTGAGTGCTATACTACACTACGGGAAAACTAAAGGTAAGTTACTTTTCGGTAAAAAAATCCCAACAATTGCATATTATAAAAATGTTTTGCCATTGATATCACATGTATTCATTAACTTTACAGGGTGATTCCTAATTCATGGTACAAACTTTTAGGGTTGGTACAGTACACTGTAATGATAATTTATTGTATAGGAATGTATGGTGCAGGTGTAGCGTTGAAGCACAAGCTCTGAAAAATGGAGTGATTGCTTGGTTCTGTTGACGATAGAGAGCAGGTAGTGGCGGGAAAATGCCATTCCTAGGGCCTATTCACATAGGAGTCCGGTAGCGGAAGCGTAAAAGGAAAGATGGCGCTAAGACGGAATTAAGGTATGTTCCTACCCTCAAATCGCTGTTTTTGCAAAAACTTTCGAATTTTTTTTTTATTTTAAATTAAAGTTCAAACATTTAGGATTTCAAAAATGCTTTACTTTTGGTTGAGCGATAATTAGAAGCAAAGTTCTATCCCAAATTATAAATCGGAAATGAACTTTCTGAAACCGGAAGTGACCTTTTAAAGGGCCATGGAAATACAAAAAATACATTTTTACAGCTATTTCTTTACTTTTAAACAATTTTAATGCTCATTTTTAATTTTTAATGTAGAACTAAGTTTCCTCTATTTACTTTTTATAGTTTTAAAACCATTAAAGGACTTGGTGGAAAGGGTAAACTAACTGATAACTTTATAGACAAGCTACAAAACTATCATGAGATTGCAATTTGCAGCAATGTTGCAAATCTTCAAAATATGCAATCAGCAGTATTATCTGTTTTTTTTTTCATTGTTGCTTAAGCAATGAAAAGTCGATGCATGAACAGTGTCCTGAGGGTCCCGAAAGTTGGTGTGAATACAAGCAAGCATTGCATCATGGAAAGCAGTTTTTGGAAAAATCCCCAAGCCTTCCAGATACAATTGTCAAAATTATAAAACCAGCTTACTTAGAACTGGTTAGTGTGATCAGAAGTTACTGAAAAAGTGTTTTCATTGCACGACTCAAAACAATAATGAATCATTTAACAATGTTTTGTGGAATATTTTTCCTAAAGAAAATTTTCTTTAACTGCAAACATTGTTATTAGGGGCTTCTATTGCAGTGCTACTGTTAAATTCATGTTTTATGGGTCTCGTACCTGTTTTCAATTACTTAAAAATAAAAACAACCAGAAATGTTGAAAAAGTACATGGAAATTGACATTGAGCAAATAAAGAAATCGAGGTGACAAATTCTGCCAACTACAAAAACATGCAGAAAAATACTAAAAGCTAAAAGAAAATCAAAATTAATTAAAAATAAAGCCACGGAAGGCTTGACCTACAAATATGGTGAAATTTGAGGTTGTAAAGTTTATACTTATTTTTTTGTGCTAAATTAAAATCTTTATTTGTGTTTTCTGGAAAACTGCATTTTTCATTTTTTACGTTTACGATAAATTTCATTTCTTAAAAGATTTTTAAGATATTGAAATAAAATTTTGTCACAAGGTTCTGCTCATCTAGTGATATGTTATGAACCAAAATATAACTTGTAAGTATCTATTTATTAATTTAAGAGCTATTTTTATTGAAAAATATATGAAAATTTTTTTTAAAATCTTGTGTATACAAAATTTGGTATATGTTAGTAAGTTTAAGAGGTATTACAAATATTTTGCTTCATAAAACAGGTAAGTGATTTACTAATATTCTGTTGAAAACAAAAGTGAAATATATTGGTTAGATTTTGTTTTAGAAGATTTGGCGTAAATGCTAAATTTGACTAAAATTTGCCTAAATTTGAAAAGTTAATGAAAATTCCACCAACTTTTTTTTTTTAATTCATAGTTTTATTCCCTGTTCTAACTAAAAACACATGTGTTTCATAAAAATTTCCTATTTTTCAAAAAAAGTGCCCCCCGCATACCTTAAACCAATCATAGGCGTTAAAAATTTCGTTGCTAATCGTTTGGAGGTTTGTCATTGGTTAAATAAATTTCAATACTTTAGTGCTTCCGCTACCGGACTCCTATGTGAACAGGCTCTTAATTGTGATGTCGTCCGTGATGGGATAATTTACATATGCCGAAAATGCAGCCGCACAAATGGTAATCGCAGAGCTGCGCTACGAATGTATCAGGAGCGATTTGCAACAGCTCTTGTATTTGAGTCGTGTCTATCATCCACAGGGTTTAAGATGATTTCTTCCAGTCCTGGACTACGTACACGTCTCGATCGACCCGCTTCGTGCCTGGTGACGTGGAAAGAACCTCTCACAAAGTTGACGGTGTAACCACTCCAAAAATCTGTGGTCCGGCACAGGGGCATGCTTAGGATTTTAGCGGCCCTGGACGAACACCTTTACTGGCAATCAAATTTCTTTACGTACTGAGTGATGGATCTTGTAAGACAATCCCAATCCCGTCCCCCGAAAAAAACTGCATCCAATACTGATTTTACTAATTATTACTCTTAATGCATTACGTTTCGATACTGTAAAAGCTACATTCCCACGTAAAAGAAAATTATACATGGAATTACAATGGGTCCACTGAAATATAGAATTAATCAATTTGTATGAATAATGAAGCAATGGAAAAATTATTTACAAAATGTGAACTGTTAAAAACAAATACTTACATCTATGAATTTGTTAGTTATAAAGTAAGTATTTGCTTTCTGAGCAGCAAAATTGTCTATTATAACTGAAAAGTCCAAAGATAATGAGAGATCATTTTCAATAGAAATAAACGCCAAGGAGGATAGGCGTTAATTGGTCATTGTTGATCTCAAATAAGTTTTTACTAACTTTAATTTTGAAAACGACCGATATGCTGAGGCAATGGTTACAGGGGCGGTTAAAAGAATTCTTAGAACAATCTCTAAGTTTGGCAGAGCATCATAAAGACTAGTTTCATACATATATTAAGAGTTTTTAGAGGGGAAGTTATTGTCTCAGAAATAGAGCGTAAAATCTGAAATTTCTGTGCATAAATATTGTCCATTGATATCATCGAATACAGTCGCTAAATGGTTGCAATGGTTCAGTATATCACATTCCCTTGTTTTCATTTCAAAACGTTAAAAAGGAATCCAAAAATATTAAAAAATGTTTATTACTGGAAACGTTCCTCAGTTGATATTATAACCTGGTCGATAAGCACATTGAAAAAAATTATGCACAGTCAAATTTTTACATATTTCTTTAAAATTTCCCATCTGATAGTTGCAGTGGCGTAGCAAGGGGGTATATCATGCCCCGGGCGCCACTCGCACAGGGGCGCCAAATGGTCCTTTTCACTATTTCTATATATTATATTACTATAAGTTTTTCGGAAAGGGGGGGCGCCAAAAAGGTATCGTGCTCCGGGCGCCAGTTATGCTCGCTACGTCACTGGATAGTTGAAGGGGAAACTGAGATAAATATTTTTTGAACAATGCCAAAAAATGTAAGGGCTACTGGTGATGGTTTGGCCATGTCTCCAAGAGCTAAATTTAAGCTGTGACATCCACATGGAACAAAAAGAGCTTTAGGATTTATCTTCAATATTCTGGGCTGTACACCCTTGTTTTTGCCGCGCATATTTGTGCCGTTGTCTTAGCCTTGAACACGAGAGTCCTCTAGAGCAGGGGTGGGCATTAAGTCGATCGCGATCGACCGGTGGACCACCAAGACATTTTAGGGTGACCGCCTTTACTAAGACCTAAGACGCGCATACTAAAAGAAACAGATTTATAGAGACTAAGTATGCAGACTAAGTCTTCTACTAACTATAACTACAAGAACTAGCTTTAGATGAAAATGATTTATTTTTTAATGTAATTTGAATTGTTTGATAATAAATGCATCATTTGATATTATTATATTTGAGGCTATTATTATTATTATGTTTGTATCTTGCTTTTTGTTTTAAACGCGGTTTTAAAAGAGTAAGTTTTTTTATTATTGTAGTTATGTAGGTAAGTACATATTCCCTATTTATTATTAAGTTATAATAAATATTGTAGACCTATTTTTTAGCTCACTACACCTACGCCACTGGGTGGACCGTAACACCTTGAAAAAATTCGAAGTAGCCCGTACCCTGGATTATTCTGCCCACCCCTGCTCTAGAGGAATGTACAATTCTTTCAGCTTATTTAGAAGAATGGTGCTCCTAATAGACAAAAAACAAATGAAACGTTTGTGAATTTCTACACTGTTTTCTTCACAACTGACATGGCGAATAATTAAGTTCATTTGTTCCTGATGACTTACATCCGAAGTGCAGTCGAGCATTACACAATAATATTTTGATTTGAAAATCTGACTACAAATTGTTTCCAAAACTTTGTCACTAATAAGCTAAATTAGTTCATTTTGAATTCTGTTTCCAAGATAATGATACTTTATTTCGTCGGTTTTTATACGTCTCAAGTGTTCTAACAACACTGAATCATACTTAGAAATAAGTTCCACTAAACCCAAAAATTTTCTATTTTTCGAACTTTCCAATTTTTCCACGGTACCACGGAAGGCTAAATACCTTTGTCCAAGATATTGTATAATCGAAAGAAGTCTATCAAGAACGCTGCGCCAATGTCGCTTTTCAGCATCAATATTTTTTTCGAATTCTTGGTCAGTTGTTAAGTTTTCTCGTAAACGAATTCCGTTTCCAGCCAATTCCGGAAACGATCTATATGCTTACCAGATGATTCATATGAAGAAAGAATCTCTCCTAAATTCTTCCATTCGTCGCAACTATAGTACTGCATAATTTAACTGATAATGAAGAGCCGAATAATTTACAGCAAAAACAAAAACTGAATTAAGATTTGTAGAATAAACTATCCACAGGCGATCAACAATTTCGGAATTGGGCAATTTTCCCAAATAGAAATTTTCAGAGAAATAGCGCTTTGCATTGTTGGTGGGATATTCACTTAGTTTGACGCGTACGGGTCCTTTTGCAAAAAGAAATTTCCGTTTTTCATCACTTAAACTTTGTGGCCATAGACCAATATAATCCTGGTGTAATTCATTTCCAGTTTCTAAAACCTTAAAAGAAGATCCTGGGGTCTCACTAGAAAACTCAATTATCATAGAAGATTCTTCAGACAAATTTTCTGATACTGATGATTGTGTCTGATCTATTCGAACTTCAGTTGAAGACAAATCATTTGACACAGGATCGGAGTCATTTTCTAGACGGAAGTGTTTCAATAAAGCACCTTTTTGAGTTTCAATTAATTTTTCTTCTTTCTGTTTCCTTTTTCATTTCTTATCTCCTGAATCCTTTTTACTACATAGACCAAATCGCGGCATTTTACATCAATTCTAAAAGCAAGTTTGAATATATTTCATAAATTAAATTCCATCTTCTTCATTTCAAGTTTATCGCATCGAAGCTTATGGTCAAGTAACTACAAAACATTTTTCATGATTGAATAGAAGATATGCTGGTCACTAGAAGCCAATAATAGTTGTCTCTTTAAGGACATAAGGGGGCAGGAAATGTACTAGGATATTTGACCAAAACCAGATACAGGACAATAGAGCACTAGCAATACATTGATTGTCGAACTGTGAACAGAAATTCTTCTATGTGACTTCAATTGAATAAATTTCCAAAATCAGTAGTTTACCTCTAAAGAAAGAGAGAAAAGTATTCAAAGCATACTCATTGTACCTGCTTTGTAATACACTCTTAGACCCCCCCAAAAAACGACGCACCAAGGAGAGGTAATGCAAATTAGGCACAAATTGATATGCATACAGGTTTGGACAGAAAATACAAAATTTTAAAGTTTGGCGTTCCAATGAATGAACATGTGACGCGGCAGCGCATCTTAAACCGCGCAACTTTCAGGATATTAAAGAGGGGAAATTTCGATTCCAGATCATAAATTCTTTGCGAATTTCATTCCGTGTACTCAGGTAGACAATAACTCCACCTCGCATACAGGTGCGCTAACAATATGTGCAGGTGTCAGCATTTGAGAGAGGACGTGTAGTTGGGCTCAAAGAAGCCGGTTGGTCTAATCGGCGAATCGCTCGACATTTGAATAAGAGCGATGCCACTATTAGACGATGTTGGCAGGAATGGGTGAACCATGTCCTAACTCCGCGTCAAGAAGGAAGCGATCGGTCTAGAGAAACGGCAGAACGTGAAGACCGAGCAATCGTCAGAGTGGCACTCACAGCCCCAGACTCATCATTATCATCGATCGTACGGGCAACTGGTGCTTCAGTGACCGCAAGGACCATTCATAGGCGTCTCAGAGAAAGGGAGCTGAGCTCACGGCGCCCCTTGCGCTGACTACTATTGACCTGTACACCGACAAGCCCCTTGCAGTGGTGTCGGGCACATTCGACCTGGAATGTCACTGACGGGAGTAGAATTGTCTTCACTGAAGAGTCCCGCTTCGAATTGAACCCCGATGACCAGCGAATACGTGTCTGGAGACGCCCCGGACAGCGATGGGCTACCAACCTGACTGTCTTGCTACGGGCCGACAACCTGGAGTGATGGTCTGGGGTGCCATTTCATTTCAACGACACGTCGACGATATTCTACGCCCCGTTGTGTTGCCCTTTATATCACGCCATCCTGGGCTTACATTTCAACAAGTTAATGCCCGCCCGCACACGGCGAGAGTTTCTACTGCTTGTCTTCGTGCTTGCCCAACGCTACTTTGGACAGCAAGGTCGCCGGATCTCTCCCCATTGAGCACGTTTGGAGCATTATGGGCAAGGCTCTCCAACCAGCTCGGGATTTCGACGATCTAACGCGCCAATTGGACAGAATTTGGCACGAGATCCCGCAGGAGGACATCCGCCACCTCTATCAACCAATACCAAGCCGAATAACTGCTTGCATAAGGGCCAGATGGGGACCAACGCGTTATTGACTTGCTCACTTTGTGAAGCTCTTTCTCTTGAATAAATCCTCCAATTTTTTCCAAATTGTAATCATTTGTTTTTCTGTACATGTACATTACATCTACCGATTTTCGTCCCATTCGGATAACTCCTCCTTGGTGCGTCTCTTTTTTTTTTTTTTTTTTTTTTTTCTTTTGTCTAAGAGTGTATTTTCAATTCTTCAAGAAGTGGGAAATAAAATCCATTATAATGATAGAGAACAAATAAAAGCCATTTTTTGTTTACCCCAATCCTTCAGCCTTCAGACCCCTTTATCCTCAACAGGTTTCGGCCGCATTTACTTGTCTTACACTCCCTGGAGAAACGTCTTGTTTATTGTTTGCTTTGAAAAGATCAAACATTTGACCAAATGGTATTAGTATTCGTTCACAACGATATGTTCACGTTTTTCTCAGTTTGTAACCATACCGTGTAAACGGGCAGATTCGAACAAAACGATTTATGATTCTTCAAACGACTGTATGTAGTGACTGACAGATAGCAGAAACTGATATTGTTAAAAAGGAATTGATAATCAAGGTTTTGCTATAACTGAATTGAAAATAAATCATGTTTTTCTAACCGAGAAAATTTTCGAACCAAAATGGTAGTTTGTCAATTAACATTCTTTCTACGATTATTTTCAAAAAATCGAAACATATAAATTTTTATAAGTTGAATTATAGAAACCGCGAAAAAGAAGGAATTTCTTAAAAAACCCGTAACATTTAGAAAAGTGTTGCGATGAGGAATAAAAATGGCGGCCCTAAATATTTAGCGGCCCTGGGCGGTTGCCCAGTTCGCCCTAAAAAAAAAGGTTCTTAATCCTAAATGCTGTATTAGATGACTATTAGGACATAGTATTTCGTGAATTTTCCCTCTTCAAGCAACAGAGTTTTTTAAATAATTGTAGCTAAAGATAATAGGCAAAAACTACAAGTCTGCAAGTCAAATGAAAATGATCCAGCCATAACTGCTGCCGAATGGAATGGTTTGTTGTTGAGGAACATTTTATTTCTTCACAATGCGCAATATGTTTAATGGGACGTAAAAAAAAAAATCCTTCAAAGTCTAACATCTTCCCTAATGCAATCAACGCCTTCTGGGTGACATCTTAAAGGTGTTGATACAGTCCGGACTTCGCATAGTGACCTTCGGGTTTTCGGTGATTGAAGAACAGCTGAAGGGTTGTATATTTCCACAGGAGGCTGATGTGCAAGAGGTCGCTATAGTCTCACTCTTCACTTGCGTACTTCCATAACCCTAACAATTATGAGGTAACCAATCATACAAAAGCCCAATGAAAAGTTCGCTAGCATTACGAACCTCAGTCTTCCCTTCCCCCCCCCCCCCACCATAAGAGCCATTTTGTTCTGACAAAATCGCCTTAACTTTTCATTTTACTTCTCCGGGAATACACTGGTAACTCGATTAAACGAATTTTTTTTTTATCTGGATCTGTCTGAAAGGCATCAAACTACATATAGCAAATTCATAGATTTCAAAATTATCAGTACGGGCTCGGAGCATACTAGGTGGTCAGCGCCTTGTTCTAAGGGAGTTCAGTTCGAATCCGGAGAAGCGCCACTGAAATCTCTTGTGTTCACACCGAGTATGGACAGGTTAAATCTATAGGCCGAACAGTCCCTTCTTGAGAACTGTAGGGGTGGGAGAAGGGTGCAAGTGCCCTACATATCGCCCTTAGGGGTGCCCGGTGTAAATTGTCGTGGCCCTAGGAGCTATGTTGGCTCGCCTAAATGGCGCTCCTAGAAGCCAACAATTAATCGCAGTGTTTGAACGAATGTCTCCGTGCAAGAGCCTTGCATTATACATGATTCCCACCTATATCCGTTACACCCCCCTTAACTTCTAAACGGTGACAGCTTAGGCCATAAAGTTGGTGTCTAGGTATAGTAAAGAGGCTATGTGCTACTCGATGAGACAACTTACAACGCCATCATCGACAAATTTTGGAATGAGCGCTTTTATCTCGAAAACGGTACGAGATATGGGAAAAAAGTCAGTTATAAAGTTGTTCAGCGTCATCGATTTAGTTAGAAAAGACACCTTACGCACATTATTACTTAAAAAAGAATGTAGAAAATGAACATTTGTTTGGTCACAATTTCGAAAATTGTCATGTCATAAAGAGTGGAGGAAAGAAACTGAGACACTTCCCTATCTTCAGGATCATTTATTTGTGTTGCTGAAAATGTTCTCCGTTAGCCACTATACACATTTGTACTCACTGAACTGGATTTGCATTCTGGACTGGTCTTTTCGAGCCGAATGGCTCGCTTTTCACGACGCCATTGTGTTGAAAATCGCAACTAACAAATGTTCAATTTTTACCATGTTTTTATTAACTCGCTTTCTTGTTTGTTTGTTTGTGTGTGTGTTTGTCCAGTACAAATCTTGCAATCGATTTTTAACTAACTTCCCGACTAGCTAGACATTTGAAACTTTTAGAATAGCTCAGAACACGATGAGAATGCATTATTTTAATACTTTTAGCCATCTTTAAGCAGGATTGAATTCATTTTCAGTTAATTTTGTTTTGTAGAATGGTGCAGCCATCTATCGACCGGTACGGGAACGAAAAGTTAAACGCAAGTTAACTTCCCGTTCTCGAGCTAAACGATTGATTACGCATTTGATCATTTTCTTTCAAGTTGATGGGATAATTCATCAAAAAAAATTTTAAAAGGTATTTATTAATACATAGAATTGTCAAGTTTATATGATTTAACAGAAAATTTAAAAACATGGTACATAAAAAGTTATTTTTATCTTGTAATTATTACATTCTGTTTTGAGTATTAATGTGCGCAAGGTGTGTTTTCTTACTAAATCGATGATGCTGAACTACTTTGTAATTGACTTTTTTTCCATATCTCGTACCGTTTGTGAGATAAAAACACTCATTCCAAAATTTATCGATAGATGGCGTTGTAAGTTGTCTCATCGAGTAGCACATAGCCTCTTTACTATAC
The DNA here is from genome assembly GCA_907164885.2 of Dolomedes plantarius. Taxonomy (NCBI): domain Eukaryota; kingdom Metazoa; phylum Arthropoda; class Arachnida; order Araneae; family Dolomedidae; genus Dolomedes; species Dolomedes plantarius. Next base: position 124,439,883 of record OU015503.1, read on the forward strand.
CTAGACACCAACTTTATGGCCTAAGCGGTCACCGTTTAGAAGTTAAGGGGGGGGGGGGTAACGGATATAGGTGAGAACCCTGTTGAAAAAAAAATCAATTTTTCTTCTCAAAATAGTTTTCCTTTAAAAAATTTTTGGTATTTTGTTTGACTTCTGTTTCTACCACAAATCATTTATGGTACACTTTTTGCAAGATTTCGATATTTTGAAATTCCAACTTATTACTTCTTTAAAATAGAATAATAATGATGTCAATAATAATAAATGTCATCCGAAACTACCTTAACAATGTAGACATTGGGAGTTACAGTATCATTCGATCTTTCGCATTTGTCAGAAATTTGAATACTTGTAATACAAATATTTGTAATAATACTATGATGGTATCAGCTAGAAATGAGTACTGTCAAATATTAATGGTAAATTTTCTGCAGCTTGTGTACATCAGCGTTAAAATTCAGAAAAAATCAAAAGTTCCTGAATGCATTTTTTGGGGGGGGGAGGGGGTAAACTTACATGTATATTTAACGTCGGAGGTTGGCTTGTGATATGCGGACAGGTCAAATAGAGTTAACTTGATCATGCTAAGCAATGTTACAAAGTTGCCATTATTAGATCTGGATGATATTTTTATATATTAGATTTCGAAATTGCTAATTCTTCACATTTTTTTCACCTTTAAAAATCATGCCCACTTTCTTTTATAAATTCCTGTGATGATAATTTTATTTTTTGGAGACGTTACTGTTACAATGAACTCCCGAAAAGAATCGACCAACAGTGATAACTGTTAGTTTACTTTATGCTGATTGATATACTGGAAATCAACTCATTGTACTTTCAGAACAACAACGTTTTAAAAACAATAATTTATACGGCAACCTCTAATTATCTTGCAAACTCATCCTAGCTGTTAGTGCATAGGAAATCAGCACAGAAGGTGTTCGGTTTGAAACCCGACAAGTGCTACTGTATGCTCTCGTGTCTAAGTCCGATATGGGCATGTTAAATATGTGCGCCAGGAAGTCCCTCCGTGTGGTTTGTAGGGCTGGGAGACCCACCAGACGTTTCCCTAGAGATGTTTTGTCAAAACTGTGGTGCCACCGGGCAACAAGTCGGATTCTTTGTGGTCCCCAATAGCCGTGAGCCACGCCGGAGGCGCATCCCTTCACCCTGAAGCCTTCAATGGACCTGGTCAGGATTTATCCGTTCAGGGGGCATTAATAACAACATGATACAAGCTATTACTCGTTGTAGATAAGTTGCGGAGCTCTCTAGGCATGATATCGATACTAAGGAGACATTTAGGGAACATATTTTACCTAATTACCTCAATACGTCATCGGAGTAAGGTGGCCATCTTAGAGACCTTTGGAGAACAAAACAAGGATATACTATGGAGATTAGCATTGCCTCCTTTTTGCGTCCTTGTTCAAAATGGAGTGAAAAGCAGAAATTAGTACAAAAGGAATCAAAACAATAGCCTTTCTGGCTATAAATTTGTCTATGTTTGCACAGATGAATATCCAGTTGAAACTCTCTTTTTGGATGGAACTGGTATCTTTTGTGTTCTTTAAAACAGCGAAATATTTCAACAGAAATTTTGTGTGAGCCGAGTGGCCTCAAACTTTACATGCAAACTCCATGCAATTTACGAAATTTTAAAATTTTTACATTTTACCACATGTTAAAGCTGAAGGAATAATTATCTTTTTGACTCAAGGGCAGTCCTTGAAGCTACACAGCGAGGTTGCTCAAAAATATTCCTCATCTGCTTACCAAATTCGATAATATTAAAGAAAATATACATAATGCAATGATTAACTGGTTGAGAGCGATACGACGAACTTTTGCCAAACAAGGGTTAATTTGAACGGGACCTACAATTTAAAGCCGATTCTGAGCGGCTACTCGTTTCCTAACAGGCCCACAGGTTCTGGAACAGAATGCAAGAGCTTTAGCTATTCACCCATCGCTCTGGCCGTTTGTAGCCTCTGGTCCATCGCTCTGACCGAATGACTAGGGCACTGGCATTCGGTACCAGAGTCTGTGGGTTCGAGTTCCACTCGTGGCATGGATGTTTGTTGCCGTTCGGAATCGGCTTTAAGTCGCGGTCGCGGTCTAATTAGTCCTCGTGTGGCAAAAATATGACCGTAGAGCTCCAAACCAAACCATCGCTCCGCGCATAATGCAACGAATGACAGTCCATGTTGGCATAGACGGATTGAAATTGGTAATGGATTGGCCAGGGAGGTAAAGCAACTAAATAACAACCTTTCTAGTCTATTTTACCTTCAGGACCGGATTGCAGTGGCGAGATTCAGAAAGAAAAATCCATCCTTAGGGCCTGTTCACATAGCAGTCCGTTGCGTTGCGTTAAGGAAAATATGACGTTGAGACGAAAATAAACCAATCATAGGCGTTAAAAATTTCATTGCCAAACTTTTTAACGCCTATGATTGGTTTATTTTCGTCTCAACATCATCTTTCCCTTAACGCAACGCAACGGACTCCTATGTGAACAGGCCCTAATGGTCTGTTCTCATATGAGTCCGGAGCGAAGCGTTAAAGTATTGAAATATATTTAACCAATGACAAACCTCCAAACGATTAGCAACGAAATTTTTAACGCCTATGATTGGTTTATTTTCGTTCCAACATCATCTTTCCTTTAACGCTCCGCTACCGGACTCCCATGTGAACAGGCCCTAACTGGCGTCCGGGGGGCACGATACCTTTTTTGGTGCCCCCCTATGGTCTTGGGGACCAAACGGTCCAATGGTTTTGGGGACCATTTGACGACCCTCTGCGAGGGGTGCCCGGGGCATGATAGATCCCCTTCCCCCCCTCGCTACGCCACTGCCCCAAAAGTATATTCCTGATTGCTTAAGATGTTTTGACAGCTCATGGATCTATCTGAATCCAGAGTGGATACGACACCAACAAACTTGTGGAACATTATCATGGTAAATAAGACTTTGGGGACTGAAATTAAAGTCCAAAGTTTGCAAAATGACCTGCCAATAGACAAAACTGATATTCCAGTATTGGTTATCAGCTATCATCGTGGACTTGATTGTTCCCATAATATGAACTATAGTCAGTATTAACCTATAGGAGCTTCTCTCCAATCTACTTGCATGAATAATACCTTATACCGATTAATTACATTTGTTTTTGGTAAATATAAATAATTAGAAGCGATTACTTTGAGGGATTTATGGCAATTCTATTCGGCTTTTATGGTTATCGGATTCCTTCTATAATTTTCTTCGTATTCTTTTCAGCCCATGGCCAAATAAAAAAAGTGTGTGAAAAGTAATATATGAATGCTAATAGTTTCATGAACTGTTCACTTATGAAGCGTAGCAAAATTTTAGTATCTTGTTTTAGGTCACTGTCTTATCAAAGTTTTCTTTTAAATTTTCATATTGATCATTAGTTTATTTCGATCAGAAGAAAGATAGCTCCGACAACTTTTTAAACTAAGTATCGTGCTATAATTAAATTTTCTCTTTTCTTTGTAACAAGTATTTTAGAAAAAAAAAATTTAGCGTTTGAACTTTGAAACTTTCTATCCGAAATCACTTCTTACGTCTCTTGCGTTTATCTATGAAATTCAAAGCGCTACCTTCTGAGAATTTTGCTATACTAAAGAGAACAGATAATACCGGTTTGTGGGCCTAATGTCATACAAACAGTCTGTATGATCTTTAATTTGGCACCGTGTCTCGGACAAAGCATTTATATAGTGAGTGAGATATTTTACAATTTTTAACTTGATCATTGCTTTAAGTAAATAATTTTATACTCTGAATTATTTTGCATAAGGTTCTTGTAATTCTAATTTCTTATTTTCATGCGAAGAATTTGCTGCTTGTTAAGATTAAATTGTTTTAGCTCTTTGACTGTTGGGATCAGTGAACTGCGATTCTGCCATCTTGGTTTTATGACGCTCACAGAGGACTGAAGAGCACAATAGTTTCTATTGTTGCGTTAAAGAATTTACTTTCTTCACTTAGTCATAGCTGATTGTATTTAAAGTGTAATCATTTCTTTGTGTTCTAATTGTTTATTTTTAATTTTCTTATGAGTAAAGTGTTACTAATCAAGGTTGATTTTTATTAAGCTTCTGTGAATTATTGTCTCTAATTTTAAACGTTTTCGGTTAGGAAAGAGCTCTTCCACAGTTTATAGCATGTAATTTTTTTTATTTCAAATAACAAAGTTAGTTCAGTGCTTAAATTACTGGGTGCGCAATTCCGTTTCTTTTGTTACGAAACTTTTGAGTAACAAAAGTTTGAGTGTATTTTTCGGTTATTTCTCAATACACAAGCGAAAAAATACTGATATATCCTTTCTTTAGTTCGTTTTGTAGTAAACTTGTAGTTATTTTAATACTTATTGAAAGTTAATTTCAAGTTTTGATTGACATTTTCGTTCTCTTAATCCTTTTAACTCTAGATCCTTACGGTTTCTAATTTGTTTCTTTACTTTATTATAGCCTTTCAGTGCTTTCAGTTGCACAGATCAGACTGTTTAAACTATTATATGGTATTCATATAGCTGAGCGAACTTTATGGCTGATTTGATATTTATAATTTTCCATTCGTGCGATCATTCGTAATTTGTTTTGACGTGCGACACATACACACCAAGTATAATTGTAAATTATTTAAATCGTAAATCATTATTACAATGTTTAGTCCATGTCTGTTTTATTTAAAAGATTTTAATTCTGGAGTTTTCATCTTTGATGGATAAACAACCATTTTTCTCAATTTCAGTTTATGTGTATAAGAATAATTGGGTTGAAATTAATAATATACTTTGTTTAAGTTGTAAAATGTTGGTAGCAGTGTTTGAAACTAATAAATTTTGTGAATCATCAAGCTTTAGTTAACTGGTTATGTAACTACTTATATCAGAACTGAACTTGTGAATGATATACTGTAGGATGTAGGGTAATATATATTTCAGAGATATGACATGTAATCACGTTTATTTGATCTGGAGAATTTGCAGTATATTTATGGTAGTATTTCAGTTTTTTAAGTGTTAAAAATAGGTTGCTAAAAATGAAGTACTAAGTATTTATTAATTTTAAACTTGTTTAGCTAGTAGGATATATTTCTGCTTATTGCAGTTGCTAAGAGTCATTATCTATTGATAAAATATATATTGTACAATTTTGCCTTAGTGTCTGTTCTTAGTGTTTGTAGTTTTTGCATAGTTATTAATATGAATTATTCTAATATTTGTAATTACTTTTGTTACAGGGTAAAGTTACCTTTTAAACACACGGTTCCACTTTTATTCTGCTGTGGTCACAATAAACGTAACAACGGACAGGCAGAGAGGATCGGGGAGTGCTTCTCGATGCTCCGGAGGAAGGTAGGTATCATGAAATGTCTATGCCATTGAGAGATTTTATGTATTTGGTTTATGATGTGTTTCAAACATTAAGATCATATCAGTCAGAAATAATTGAATGTGTTTGAGATTAAGAAGGTTCTTTTATTGAAGTAATATGATGCATCAACCATAAGTAACATTATCATACCTCGGTCATGCTGAAATAACTGTAAACTTTGTACTATTTACTCAAAAGTTTGTAAGGCAAAAGTTGTTAATGTATATAGATATAGTCATAGTTAATGAATATAGATAAAATAGTATAATGCTATTCTAATGATACAGTAGCCAAAGTTTTTCTAAATTATTTTTTTAGCAGTGTGTGTTTCATTTTTTAAAATTATTTAACTTTTAAAATTATCTTTTTAACATTCTATATTCAATGATTCAGTGTATATATGACTCATAATTTCTTAAGGTTTGTAACAGGATTTTTTTTCTTTTCTAAGTTGGTATTTCCTATGTTATGTGGTAGTTATATGTATCTGTTGATTCATGTTGTTGAAATCTGAATTAAAAATTTTTTTTAAAAGCTTTAAATATTGTTTTTCATTGTGAACTTATTCAGTATTACTTTTAACGTATGTTTTTGTGCATTTTCTTTGTCTGGTAAACATGATACAAGATTTGTTGTTTTACACAGTTTTCATATAGTGTTAAGTTACATTTAGAATAAATCTCAGTGAAACTGCATGATTAAAGCTTGAACACTTCAAGTAGATGTGAATTTTGATTTTGTAATTGTTTCTAGCATTAGCTATGTTTCTGTTATGGTGTACATGAAATATAGAGTAATATTGAAATTGCAATTCGACAAGTGCCTCCGCATTGGGGAAAAAAAAAGGAAAAAAATTGATATTGCAATCTAGGTCATAATTCATATTAATGTTTTGAAATTTGTACTATTAATAAAGTATTTAAACTTATGAAATTAGTAATATCGGCTTTTAAAAAGGTAATTATTTTCTTAGAGATATGGTGATTCAGCTGATTTATTTTCCAGTAGCTGTTAATTTATAATAGTCTCTTGTTGGTATGTAATTAACATGTCTTTGCTTAGTGTGCATATTCTGTAAAATGTAAATTTAAATTAAAAATCATAGAAATTGCATTTCTTCATAGAAAAATGAAGGTTTTATTTGCCTACATATTTATCATTTTGCATTTAATTTTTAGGGACGAAGCCCCTCGTCCAGACGCCGCTAGCGTAGGCCCTGCCGCCACTCGCAGATGGGTACCTCCAAGCAGCATTAAACGAGATGCAATCTCCCCAGAAGAGAAAAATGATCAAGTGTTCCGTAGAGTCCGAGGGTATTTACTTCCATTTTATTTTATTTGTTTTTTTTAAGAGAGGGGGGAGAGAGAAGAGTATATTTCTTTAAGAATGAGGTCAAAATCTGGAGCAGAGATAAAGAAGTAACTTGAATTAATTACTGGGATGGCTTGATTTTATAAATCATCACTCAAGTTGTGGGCTGGATAAATTATTTTTCATTGTTGACTTAAGACAGAATGATTATTTTACAAATTTCTGATTTGTACAAATGCTGATTTGTAAAATAATATTTTACATGATTATTTTACAAACCAGTTTTTTCAATTGTATTTAAGTGATGACTGGGATAATTATTTCTCTGATGTAAATATTGTTTACATAAATATTGTAGGATAAATATTGTAGGGATTTACTAGAACAATTGAATCGGCAGTTTGAAGAAGGGAACAAGCACAAAAAAAAATTGATTTTCTTTTTTTTTGGGGGGGGGGGGGCATAGTGTTATTTACATATAGATGCTCCTTGTAAGCTGTAAAAGGCACTGGAATAGCGTATGAATGTAAAGAATCTTATATAAAAGTTTAGAGAAAAAAAAATAAATAAGATGGTTTTTTTTTAAAAATTTCCCACAAAAACAGTTTTTGGATTCATTCCCGTCTTCAAACTGCCGATTCAATTATTAGATGACTCATTTCTGCTGATGTCGCTTTTGTTCTTAAGATTTGGAATTCAAAATAAAGTTGACAGCTGTGTGGGTGACCTAAAATAAAGTATTTATAACCAAATACATTTACTGAAGTAGTATACACACCAAACTAATTTTTATCAAGAGTTTACTGTGTAAACTTAATTACTTCATACAAAGTTGTTTTCAAATGATTTAATTTAAAACTTTGATATTTTAGTATGTTTGACATATAGTAGGATATTTTTTCTTCTAGGACTCATCTAAATGTTAATGCCTATTCTATATCAGGCTGTAAATATTGATTTTCAGTATTTCAGTTTTGTGTGGGTATCGTTTTGATAGGTTTTAACAACTAATTCAAGCTGAAACAAAATTCTCAAAATAAAACTACAACATACTTTTTGGTAACTAAAAGCTTTGTGATTAACTTTAAAGAAGAGAGGTTGGAGGAACTTTATAAATTTTTAAAAATAAATAAGTTCATGTGTCTTATAGCTTTTTTACCCCCCTCCCAACCACCACCACCAAAAAATAAAAAATATCTTCATAGGATTTACAAATGATTATTTTAAAGGAATTTTTTGCAGAGATTAAAGTAGGATGGCTAAAATTATTTGTTTTACTAATAGGTATTCTAGTCATCAAGTAAGATTTTTGAACTCTTAATATATTCTGATTTCCCTTGCTAATGGGTACCAGTTACTAGTAGATAGTCATCTGTTTATTGAAATCATGCTATTATAAAAGTAATTTGTTACCATCACTGTTTTAGAGTATAAAATAAACTATAAATTGTTGAAGGCCTAGATGTAATGAAAATGTTTTTCAAGTGGTTTATTTTATTTATTCATGTTTGTTATATTTTTCTCCATTCTAATTTATCAGATTGTTTGCAGGACTTGGGTTGTATATCTAATAGCCCTTCTTTACTGAAAACCTTTAAATGATGTTTGAGGTTGTGAATGGGCCATGGAAACTTACATTGTACTTTAGTTTGTCATCATTTTGAGGTTGTTTGTAATATAGCTCTGCAAATAATACCAGGTGTTATTAATGTTAGTGTTAGTGTTTTGTTATCTCCAGTCTCTATGCATATAGGAGTATGACAGTTATTTAGTAATATTTTATAATTTTGCTTTGGTTATACATTACTATGGAGTATTGATTTTGTAAATGACAAACTTACTTAAATAAAAAAAAATAGACTATGATTGAGCATTATTTAATCTTAATGGGTACATAGTAATCTCATGCCAGTTGTAATGTTTTACCATCTTTACCCTATCTTATTTAGTAAGCTTATCGTTTAGATTGAGAAAGATTAAGATTATAAATCTGACTGTAATTTGAATGAATTATTTATCTACATTATGGCAAATTTATCTGATGTAATTTTTCTAATGTAGTAGGTATATATGTTGTTGTAGATCTGTAAAATTTCAAGTGATGAGTGGTATGATGAAGGGAAAGAAAATTGAATGTGGTTTTACCTAGCAATTTTCAGTCAGTTATGGAATGTTGGGTCTAACGAGTGCATGTCAATGTTAACCCTTTTGCGATGGCTGTTGCGATCACGCACCTTCTGCTGAAGGTGAAGGTGCTTCCCGTGAGCACTTCCTCCAGGCCGGTTGTCTTTTAAGTGCTAAGTCTAATTTTATGAAAAATTCTCCAAAAAAGTAACAGTTTTGGACAAATCTATACATTTAAGCAATATATGGGTTACATAACATTGATTTCTAATTTCTCTATTAACAATTTTTTGTTTTACAGATTAAAATATTTTTATAGTATTTAACTATCGGTGTAAATCAGAAATCTCACAGCATCAGGGTCTGATTGTGCCTCAAAACTAAATGCTATAATCTCACACCAAATGAAAAACAAAATTCCTCGTAAATAAATGACAAGTGCAAAGTTTAAATGCCCTAACAGCTGACAGCTAGCGGAAATAAATAGCTCTCTCCATTTGTTTACAAAAAACTGCCCCCAGCATTTGAGTCATATCCCTCTTTATTTCACAGACAAGGTCACAACTATGTATATTCCAAATTTCATAGACATAGGGTGCCATCTAGTGCCCCAAAAATTAACAAATAAAACATTCTGATCTACTGTCACATATATGTGACAGTCGGTAGCAGAAGTGTTTTCTCTCTGGCACGCTGGCGGGACAGCGGGGAGAAAACACTGATAGCAGCTGGTATGTATACGTGACGTTCGCCGCGAAAGGGTTGCCTTTACAGATGTACCAAATGTTTCATACCGTGCAATGTCAGCTTATTCAGTTTAATATTTTATATAGATTTTATGATGTTTCATGAAATATTTACATGGTTGTATTCACTAATTTGAAGTGTGATGTTATATTTCTCTAAAGAGCATATTTATCCTGTATTATAGATGCATTGGAATTTAATGATAAGTTATTGTATTTTTCATACACTGAAATATGTAGATAAATATTGTAAGTTAGATGATTTATTTAAAGTGATGGTTTATAATGTTGTATAGTATTCAACAAGCTTTAATTTTACAGCATTCTCAACAAACTTACACCAGAGAAGTTCCACAAGCTGAGCGAAGAGCTGCTCAGTGTGGGACTTGATTCCACTCAAATTCTTAAAGGCGTAATATTGTTGGTACGTTGAATATTTTATATATGTTTTGTTACACTTAATACTTGAAATAAGTATTCTCTTTCTCACACATTGTTATCAAGCCTCATTAATGGTTGACATGAGGGAAAATGTGTATTTGTGAATGTGAATTTGATAGTCTTAACTTTAGGTTACCTCATGAATTATAAGTGCAGCACAATTTAATTGTAGTCAGCGTAATATGTGTTTTGAACAGGAGAATATTCACTCATGCAAGAGAAAGATTTTTTTTTTTTTTTTTAAATGTTTGTTCTTTGCATAAGTTTTGCAAGATACAGAAAAACAGGGACCATTATATAACATTGACTCTTGGCTGTTAAACCTATAACCATCAATTTTAAAGCTTGTAAAGACAATAGTTTTGGTTATTTTGAAGTTAATGGATTCTCATGCACAAAGGGTCCTACACTGTCAAAATAGTTTAGGAATTAGAATTTTTAGCCAAGATTTTTTTTTTTTAAATAGGAGTTGTCAACTTTGATACGTTAGAAATAAAATATTTAAAAGTAGGCTGGAAGTGTTTGAATTAATTAATGTTTAAAAACTTAAAAAGTAAGGCTGTTCTGTGCCTATGGTAAAATACTGAAGGATATAACACTGCTTTACTTATATTTTAACATTCTTTTTATCTAATAATTGTTGATCAAAGATTTAAATTTTTGTATTCCTATACAATCATTGTTATTTTTATTAAATTTCAGATATTTGACAAAGCTCTCGATGAACCGAAGTACAGTTCTATGTATGCATTGCTATGCAGGAAACTGTGTGAAGAAGCTCCAAATTTTGATCCCCCATCAAACAACACCGGTAGTCATGACAACAACGTATGTTATTTTATTCCTTTTTTAATTAAATGTTCTGATTTGTGTATCAGAATTACATAGCCATCCTGAAGTTTATATTTTGTTATGAGAAAATGTAATAGAATTATCATTAGTCGCTAAAAACAAGTGGGAGGAAATTGAACTTTTAAGAAGCGAGTTATTTATTTTATATATTAATATAAAATAACTCTGTAAAAGATAAAATTAAATTCACTGTTAATCTCAATTTTGAGAACATTTTTATTTGTGCTGCTTATTATATCATCCATGAAACAATTAAATTCAGTTTGCTGTTTTAACCTACCCTCACTACTGCCCATTTAGTCATGCACTGCTTAGCAATTCAATACCCCCCCCCCCCCCTAAAAAAAAAAATAAAAAAATAAAAAAAAATAGGCAGGTATAAAATCAACATCATTTAGACCAGAGCACAGCATAAGATGGTCTCTTGTCATATTTTCAAGCCATGTATTGTACAGGTTGGAGTATCAGCTAAACCAATACAGTATAGATGCATATGGAGATTATCATATCCCGTTAAGACTAGGAAATAGGCAGCAACTATGGTTTTAGGGAAAACTTATGAGATTTTCATTGGGACAAGCCCATTTTTTGCCTCTAGAAGAATTTTTACTCTGATCTTTCTAAGATCTTGTTTTTTATAATTTGTTTGGTATTATATAAAAAGAAATAGGAACAATTGGCTGGGTTGCAGCCTTTATTAATTTGTCTGCCATCTCATTCCTATAGATCCCTTGGTGGCTAGGAACATTAAATATATGAAGGTCTGCTGTACAACACACACACCAATATATATATATATATATATATATATATATATATATGTATATATATATATATATTATATGAAGGGTCCAGGGGTAAAATGACTTTACAGCCATTTTTGTGAAAATGAGTTAGCAGTGCCATCTTGTAGCTTTCAAGGAATACTAACACCACGTGCATTCATATCTGGGGCAGAACCCCTTTAAAGCCGTTAATAATAGCGATAAAGTTTCGGCGTTCCATAGAAAAACCACGTTTCTCCAACTTTCAAATTCGTTTTTCTCAAAACGAGGTTTTGGGAGTAAAGTGGTTTTACCCCTGGACCGTTCATATATATTCATTCCTTACAATGTGTAAACCCTATAATGGAACTTCTCTAAACAGCTATTTTGTTCAGAACTGAATTAAAAGTCCATAGAGCCAATGTTTTTTTTTTTCGGAACCATGACTGCCTGGCATAGAGATTTCGCTGTCTGTGTGGTGTGTATATATATAAATATAAAATGCAGTAATTTTGTTGAAATTGCAATGGGAGGGTTTAATTATATTGCATCTATTCAAATTGATAATCTCAGTGTATGGATAGAAATTAATTGTTCAAAGTAAATCATTCAACCTTTATATCTGTTTTTTCTAAATATAATCTATTTTTCAAAGCCTAAGTTTATATAACTTTTTTCTTTTTGGTAATAGGGTATATTATTAAATTATAATTTGTTGACACATATACAATCCTATTTTTATAACCTTTTGGAAGTTTTAAATGAAAATCTAAATATGTATGTGCAGAAAATGTTTCTGTCCCCTGTGTTGAATAATGTCTGTTTATCATAAACTTGCCCTTTGTGTGTGTTGTTACATTTATGATGTTAGAATTTCATTGTATATTTTTTATAACTGTATGAATTTCTAATAACTGAAGAAAAATTAACTTGCTATTACTTATTTATATAGACATTCCGTCGCCTTCTGTTAGCCAAGTGCCAAGACGAATTTGAAAATCGAAGAAAAGCTAGTGAAGGTAATTTCATTGTGTATAATTCATTTTTTAAATTTAAATTTAATTTGAGTTTTGCTTTTAATGCAACTAACAAGAATTTAATAAAATTATTTGCTATAACTCGCACTTTGCAAACTTACATGTATACATATTTATTTGCATATACACCCGATTCTCTTTTTGCACAGTTTTGAATTAACACGTCCAAGAAAAAGAACAGATTATTTTTTTACTTCATTTTTTACTCAACACTGTTTATAAATCTAAATCGGAATTAAGAAAATTGAGTGCAATGTTATGAGAGAATCTCATAATGGAAATGATTCCATGTTAGTGTATAGTAGTGATGATGAAGGTGTGGTTGGTATTCTGCAAGGACAATTCCAGAAGGCCTCCAACTAGCTAATAAACTTGGAAATTATTTTCTTACAAATGCTGACAATGTCAAATGAGCTGCGCCATTCCAACATGATTTAATAAAAATAATTATGGCACATTTTGGAGAATTATATAAAGAACTAACAAAATCAAAATATCTGATAACCGAATTGTCACGCAGAGTGACAATATAAGAGCACGCACTGGTCTGGCATGAAGTGTGTTTAGAAATCAGCAAGACTTAAGTTAAAATATTTTCGTTTATTCGAAACTTCAATAAACATTTAAAATTATTAAAAGCAATAACTTAAAACATTTGTATAATCAAAACAATCTCACACAGAGACTTCTAATATACGAATCTCACTAGCTCGTGAGTTCAACTGTGTCTGCTGCTAGCGGCCCCTTTGCTCTAACTCGAGCAGTATTTATACAAGCCAGTAACATAACATTGACATATTTGCATAAAATACACTGGAAAGGAAAAATAACAAACGATGGGGAAAATAAACTAAAAACAACATTTCTTAGATGTATGACGTCAAAGTTGCTGTGACGCCATTACTTGTTAGATAATAAGTGCTACATCAGTCTAAAACGATAGCATGAATGTTGGAAAGTAATACAAGTAAATGATCTAATAAACTGAAGTTTAGATAGCCCTTTTAAGGTTCATTTTCCTAACAAGTGGCCCGCCTATTACTTTTAAGACATAAAAAAAAAAATTGCTTTACGTTCACACAGAACTTGATATCTAAGAAAAACTTTTAAGTTTAAAATGTTCACCTAGAACAAGTCACCTTAATTTTCATTCGAGCTGAAAATGCTATGTCCACACTGAACTAAAACATTTACGGTAATTTTGAAAATTTAAAAGATTAAGTACTTTAAATTTAGTTTACAAGCATCATTAATTGTATATACACAGTTCATATCTACAAAAAAAAAACTTACTTATATTTTAATTTGCAGAAAAAATTTCCCAGAAAAGTTCGGGAAGGTATAACTATCATACAATACACTCAAGGAAATAAAAGCAACCACGATCCAAGTAATACATTTCATGAACAAGATGCAAGCATATGAAAGGGTAATAAACACATTGCAAGACGTAAATATCATGGAATACTAAAAACAAAGATACCACAGTAATGCGTGATTACATACATAATTGCAATAAACAGTTTTGAGAAAGAACACATCACATTTTACAAGTGTACAAAAAAAAACACTTAAATTAAAGCAAGTGAAAAGTACACATTTCAGATACAATTGAAAGACAATACTACTCTTAAATTATGAGTGTGGCCACACTCCCCCCCCCCCCCCAAAAAAAAAAAAAAAAAAAAAATTACAAGGGATAATGCAAAAAGTATCGCACAAACATTAATATCAAAAGTATGTAAGATTGAAAATTTTATATGTGCATGTGGTTATCTAGAGTAAGAGTGGGCATATGACAGGTTCCATTTTAAAACTGGGGCTTACAGAAATTAAAACTTAACGACTGCCGTGACTGGGGGCTAAGATACACACTTACTAACGCATAACATATTCTTCATAACTCTCGGGCAAATTACAGTTTCACCCCTCCGAAACGGTATTGGGGCTGCTCGAGCAATCCGAATACATTACGATTAGCAAAAATGTACCCTCGTGGGGACCGTTACTCTCTCCCTCTAAGACAACCACATACATACACAGAAATATAGGTATAAAATACACAAAAGTGCCAGAACACATCTGGACTTAAAATTCTTACAACTTAAACACAAAGTCCAAAAAATGTTTAAGTTGAAGTTTGGTCACTGCTTTAGTAAAGCAGTCAGCAAGGTTTTTCTTTGTCTGTATATACTTTAAATTAAATAGATTATCATTAATCAAATTTCTAATAAAATGTAATTTAACTGATATATGTTTTGTTTTATGATTTTCTATGGGGGATTTACAAAAACTGATAGCAGCCTGGTTGTCGGAAAATAAAGTGATTTCAGATGGTTTAAAATCAAGAATTTTCTTATCATAGCACTCATCTAAAATACGTGTTATCCAAACCAGTTCTTTTGATGCCTCAGTAATAGACATGTATTCACTTTCCATTGATGAAAGGCTCACACATTTCTGCTTAAATGTACGCCAAGCAATAGGGGCCTTATCAACTAAAAGTAGCATTCCTCCCATAGAAATTCTATCATCCCGGTTGGATGCATAGTCAGCATCACTAAAACAAACTAATTCTAACTTATTTACCCTTGACAACTCAAGTCGGTAATTTTCTGTTTGACACACATACCCCAGAAGTTTAACAAGTGCATTCCAGTACGTCATACCAGGGTCTGATTGAAATTGTGATAGGATGTTAACGGCGAAACAAATATCAGGCCTAGTTTGGTTAGCAAGAAATGCTAAACACCCTATAGCACTCCGATAAGGAATTTGTTCCATCTGTTTACGTTCTTCATCCAAATCAGGACATTGGTTTTTGACAGCACTAAGCCCTTAGGAATTGGTAGTGAAACCACCGGGAGCTTAAACTTGCAGAAAAGGGTTTTCACTCTTCTAATATAGTCCTGGTGAATAAAAATTTTGCCATCAGATTCTTCGATTTCCACCTCCAATAGGTTTCTAGTTCTGCCTAGTTTTTTCAAATCAAAATTAGAACTTAGATTTTGTATGACGCGGTCGATATGACTATCATTTTCACCAAAAATTACAATGTCATCCACGTATAGCAACAGAACTATATTATTTTGATATGTAAAAACACAATTAGCCCAAGAAATTTCATTAAAACCCATTTCAAGCAATTTACTGCTAATCTCAAAGAACCACCCACAGCCGCTTTGATGCAGGCCGTATAATGCTTTTTTCAAGCGACAAACTAGGTGTGGTTTTTGGGGGTCAATAAAACCTTGAGGTTGACTCATATAAACGGTATCAGATAGTGGGGCATATAAGTAAGCACATTTTATATCAAGTTGTCTATGGGACCATTTCTTATAAGCAACCAGAACAGTGAAAAACAACCTTATTAAAGTGAAATTTACTACAGGGCTGAAGGTTTCATCATAAGATTCCCCTTTACACTGAAGAAAACCCTGGGCAAAAAGGCGAGATTTAAATCTCACCACCTGACCTTCCGAATTTTTCTTCAAGCTTAAACCCCAACGATTTCCAACAATCTTTGCTTTCTCTGGTTTGGCTACTAGATCCCAGACGTCTTGATCATGCATCACTTGTATTTCCTCCTTCATAGATTTATACCATTCATCTGCTTGGGGGGGGTTCTCAGGGCGGCATTAAAACTTGATGGTATATTGATTTCATCTAGTCATGCAGAAGAATGACAAGATTCATTGCCACGCGATTCCATATTCTCGTCAATCTTTTCAGCTGGCCCAGAATAATTATTTTTTGTACTGAAATTAAAGTCTGCTTTGTTATACTCAATTTTATTTGCCCGACAGTATTCCTCCACATAATTAAGCGACCTCAAACGTGCTTTACTGCCTTCGGGGTAATAGTATATATAATGTCTGTCGCCGATTGTACGAAGTACAGCTCACCATGTCCAGGAGGTGGTTTTCAAGGGAGGTTCTGGGTCTCTGGATGGACCTGCAACAGGTTCAGCTTGGTCATCATGACTGGAAGACCCTCAATCCTCCACATCCTGCTCAACATATGATTCGTCGATTTCTGACTCAGTGTCGCTCTCGACGTCTATGAAATCAGGGTTTGGTACAATAGGGTCCAGTACGCTACCACTGGGCTCCTCAAACCTAACATTAATGGTCTCAACGACCTTATGTTCCTCTGGTATCCAGATATGGTACCCTTTGGTACGCATTGCGTATCCAACCATGACGCCCTTTTTGGCTCGAGAATCTAACTTTTTTCCGTAGTTGTTTGGGGGTCCCAACAAAAGCAGTGCTTCCAAAACATTTTAAATGTTTCACTGAGGGAGATTTACCTCCAAAATCTCAAAAGGTGTTTTTACCTGGTTGTGATGGCAAACTCTGTTTCAGGTGTATGTGAAACATAAAACTGCCTCGTCCCAAAATGACTTTTTCAAAGAACTATCCTCTAGAAGGGCTCTTACCCCGTCTATGGCTGTGAAGTTGAACCTCTCACTTACCCCATTTTGTTCAGGGGAGTAAGTATTGGTCCTCTCTGCTCGTATACCTTGGTCTTCTAGGTAATCTTCGAACTGTTGGTGACAAAATTCCAACCCTTGGTCAGTTCTTACATTAATCACCTTTTTTCCGGTGAACCTCTCGGTCCTCTTTTGCCATTTCTTAAAAACATCGAAGACCTCTGTTTTTCCTTTGAGGGGGGAAAACCGTTACCTTACGCGAGTGGTCATCTATAATACTAAGAAAGTACTTGTGCCCTCCCTTAGATTTCTCTGGCATTGCACAGAGATCCATGTGCACTAGCTCTAGAGGTTTATTTGACCTGATCTTCGCAATAGGTTTGAACGAGACACGTTTAGATTTTGCTACTTGACAAGGCTCGCACTTCATATCCTCGGTATTTTTAAGCTTCGGTAAACCTCACACACAGTTTTCCTTACTAGTTTTAACAATATATTTACTATTTATGTGGCTGAAACTCCGATGCCACTTTCTGAGAGAATTGTCAATAGTACTCAAGACCTCCGGGGGATTCGGCCTTCTTAGGGTACTGGGGGTACACATAGTACAATCCCTGATGTTTCTTTGCACAGAAAATTAATCGGCCATCTTTACCAAGAACTCTAATATAACCATTCTTACCCTCGAATGTAGTCCCATTTCCTTCTATCAGAGACCCTGCTATTAAATTACGCCGAAGTCTTGGCGAATAAAGGACATTCGACAGAGTTACATCTTCTTGCCTATTTTTATATCTGAAAAACATTTTGATTTTCCCTATCCCTTCGATAGGACAGTCAATAGCATCAATGGCCACAGCCATAGTGGTTCTGGACTTTTTCTTATAGTCGACAAAAAGGGACCTATTGCAACAGAAGTGGGAACTAGCCGCGGTGTCAAAAACCCAGGCGGTTTTCCTATCACTACGTTTGCCCAGGGAAGCCTCGACAATAAAATTACTCTGTGTTCTCTTTCTTAAAAATTTTCTGCAGGTATTTGACTTTTGTACCGCTTCAGGTGGTTTGACAAATTTGGGTGTCCTCGACTGGTTAACTGTCTTGACCCTACAATTCTTGATAAGATGACCTTTCTTGCCACACCGAAAACATTTGCGATCTTCAAAAGTTCTTAAATTCGTCTTTCGGGTAGCCTCGAGTACAACTGCCTCTTGGTCACCTTGAGTCTGTAACAGACGAGACTCTTCGGCCAAAAGTTCACTCAAAACTTTATCAGATGTGAATGGGGGGGTCTGGGTATCTATAGATCGTCTGAACTTTGCCAGCAAACTCGGTCGGGAGATGTCTGATAAGCTGGAAAGCAACAAACCAGTTGTCAATAGGCTTGCCGGCATCATTTAATTTATTAACAATGTCAGTCAAACGGGCGGCAAAGAGGCCTATGTTTTCAGACTCATTGGGCCTACATTTAAAAAAAGCATCAGTTAGCCCAATGATTCGGGCACGAGAATCCGGTCTAAAGTGGGTTTCAAGCCTGTTCCATGCCTTGCAAGCATCGTATCTGACGATACCTGTCAGAAGGTCTCTATAGGGTTTTGTAATATTTAGATAAATTATACTAAAAGCTTTTGCTTTCCTAGCCTCAAAATCCCTAACTTCTTTAAGATCAGGAACTTGATCCTTAACCACCTCTGGTTTAATTTCTGTTTTATTTACTATTCTTCAACAGTTTTTACTCATTAGCAACACTTTTACATCATTTGCCCACATGGCGTAATTGTCCACTCCAATGGATCTATCATCATAGGATCCATCTTTGATAATTGTAAAGGAGAGCAGCACAAAACAAAACAAAATTTACAGACCTGGCCCGCCGTCGAAGCACATCATAATTACAGCTGCCGATGAAAAATTGCACTGTCCGTTCAGCATACTGTTGCTACAAAGTCAGTTCACTGGATCCACGCTGGACACATACTGTACCGGAAACACGGAACGGCCATCACTGGAGCTACTTCCACAGGAGTCAGGCAGCTTACTTGTCTTCAATTACACCACACACCCGAGTGCATGTCTAGGCCCATAACCAAGTGTCACGCAGAGTGACAATATAAGAGCACGCACTGGTCTGGCATGAGGTGTGTTTAGAAATCAGCAAGACTTAAGTTAAAATAATTACGTTTATTCGAAACTTCAATAAACATTTAAAAATATTAAAAGCAATAACTTTAAACATTTGTATAATCAAAACAATCTCACACAGAGACTTCTAACATACGAATCTCAGTAGCTCGTGAGTTCAACTGTGTCTGCTGCTAGCGGTCCCTTTGCTCTAACTCGAGCAGTATTTATACAAGCCAGTAACATAACATTGACATATTTGCATAAAATACACTGGAAAGGAAAAATAACAAACCATGGGGAAAATAAACGAAAAACAACATTTCTTAGATGTATGACGTCAAAGTTGCTGTGACGCCATTACTTGTTAGATAATAAGTAATACAAGTAAATTATCTAATAAACTGAAGTTTAGATAGCCCTTTTAAGGTTCATTTTCCTAACACGAATTCCTATTAAAAACCGGTGGAACACAAGATGTTAATTTAAATGAATTTTATTAATTTTTTTTATTAAGGGGATGGTAGACATTTCAAAGCAATTTTTGAAATTTTTACCTCAGAGATATGAAATTTTGCTTATTTATCTATTAAAGTATAACTATATTAAATGCCTTATAAAATTTTATAAATATTTTATATTTTAAAAATTTAAATTAAATTTTTTTTTAAATGCTCCTTGCGATCCAATTTTTAACCTCTCCCCTTAATTTGTTATTTATATTGCTTATAAATACATTTTGAACAGAGTTGTATATTACTTGGCCGCTTTCGTTGAATAGTTAATTTTCAGAAAATATTTTTATGCTTATAATCTGAATTTTCGTGAAATTTTTGTGCTTTTCTAGACTTAAATTAAACTTTGATAACCTGGATGATGTCGAAACTTTATTTTGATGTATTAGAGGAGTCTTTATTATAAATTTTATAAAATTTTGTCAAAAATTATGATGCAGCAAATATTTCAGACTTGCCAGTCTGGAAATGGCTAAGAAAAAGCCATTTCAAGGATGTTTTTTCACCTACCTTTAATACTTACTTTTCTAAAGCCGCCAAGTTTTCATTTTTCTCTTCACTACACATTTTAAATGCATTTTATTTCAATATTTACATATTTTATAAATTTAAAATTTCTAATTTTTGTTTAATTTTTAGTAATTTGAAAGTGCACCATCCCCTTAAGTATATTTGGATGGAACGTATCTCCCATTTATATTTGTTCACTGTATCTTCTTTTAATTTTTTTTTCCACGATAGTCTCTTTTCCCTGTGCAAATAAAGAATCTGGTGTAGTATTTATTCTCTTTATGAATGGATGTCATTGATAATGTAGTAATTGAGGTAGTGCATATCACTTTTGTTCTTACTCAGAAGAAAAAAAATCATTGCGAGATAATGAAATAAAAAATCTATATATTTAAGTTTGCAGAATCCTAAAAGGGAACAAATGCTATTTTTCATATCGACATCTTTTAAGAAATAAACTAATCCCTAAAGTAATCAAATTAAAGACATACAAAACAATTATCCGGCCTGTGGTAACATATGGTTGTGAGACTTGGACCCTGACATTAAAGATATTAATAACTTAAGAATATTTGAAAGTAAAATTTTGAGGAAGATATATGGACCAATTCAGGTAAATAGTAATCTATGGAGAATAAGAACTAATAAGGAAATAGAAGCACTCATAAAATGCAAAGACATTGTAAAATTTAAGCACAACGAATATCTTGGCTCGGCCACATCGAGAGACAAACTGATAAGCGAGTGGCAAAATTCTTATACTGGAAGTCAATGTGCAACAGACCAAGGGGAAGACCAAAATAAAGATGGTTAGATTATGTGTTGAATGACCTAAAATGTAAGTTGCTAAGCTGACTTTTTGGGCAGTCCGTGAGAGAAAACTACTGCATCAATTTACTTCATTTTGTTCTTAAACGAAAGATTGTAATCTGTAAATTCATCAAATTTGATTTTTGTAACTGCAATTTCTATTAATTAGCGATAATTTACAATTAAAAAAATTCATTTCTACACATGCTCAGTGGCATGTTTTAGTGACAGATACGTTTATTCCGAGCAGTCTCTCTAGATCTCTCTCTGCCATTTTTATTTTTATGATAATTATGATTGTGAAATATAAGACTAAACCTGATGGAAACTGCTTCTTTTGCGCTGTTTAATTAGTGATAATTTACAATTTTAAAAAATTGCTTTCTGCGCATGCTCAGTGACATTTTTAAATCTGGCTTTAGATGCTCACTAAGCACGAGGCCACTTAAACACTTTAATTCGTTTCTGAACATTATGATTTTCAACATTTGACAATGATGTGTTGAGTATAATTTGTGTATAAGTACATTTATTTACTATCTAGCCATCATGTTTTGACAGGTATCAACTAGTTTGAATTAATTTGCTATGAATTTGTTTTGAATAATCTAAACTAGCATAACTGACCAATCCAAAGAATTGACTCTGCAGAATGTAATATTACATAAGAGGTCAACTTTTTCTGAGTAAAGTCTAATAAAGTCAATTATGTTCATTAGGTAGTGTATATCACTTGTTATTATTCAGAAGAAAAAAATCATTGCAAGATGTTGAAATAAAAATTTTTGAATTAATTTGTTATGAATTTGTTTTGAATAATCAAAACTAACATAACTGACCAATCCAAAGAATTGACTATTTGCAGAATGTAATGATATGACAAAAGAGGTTAACTTTTTTCTGAAAATTATCTATTAAAGTCAGTTATGTTCATTAGTAGAAAATATATCTAGCTGATTTTGATTTTTCAAAATATTTATTGTATCTTCTTAAACTTAAATGTTCTGTGGAAAATTAATAGTTGGGTCTATTTTTTAAAATATAAAGAGTGTGTTATTAAAAACTGAAGTTTATATCATAATCCATTGTCTTATGATTGGTTGTGATTTGAAGCTATTTTCAAACATTTTATCTTGAAGGGTGTTAATATATATAAATCTAATTTTTTGTAGCCTTTGACAAGAAAGATGGTGCTCTTAGCCCAGAGGAGGAGGAACAGCGCGGGGTTGCGAAGCACAAGATGTTGGGTAATATCAAATTCATCGGTGAGTTGGGCAAGCAAGGCCTGTTGCATGAGGCTATATTGCATCAATGCATGCAACAGTTGCTTGCGAAGAAGAAGAGGCAGACTATTAAAGACATGGCCGAAGACCTGGAGTGTCTCTGTCAGATAATGAAAACTGTTGGACATAGATTGGATACAGAAAAAGCTAAAGTAAGAACTCCACTAGCTTGAGTGAAAATACTGTTTTGATTTTGTTGTATGATGGAATGTGTGTTAAGGGCTGAGTAGGGCTTTGGTACAAATGTAAATTTTAATAATTTTTTGTAGATAAAAATGCTTTTGCTACAGTCACTATACAGGCCCTTTAAGAATACTGTTGGCATTTATAACCTTGTTGGTTGGTTATTGCCTTAAACTCTATCCTTTTAAAAGGGATAAAATATTTAAATACCATAGTTCTTATTCCCAAGTTGAAATGAAGAGAATGTTCATGAGATATAATTCAGGAACTGCCTTGATATAGGACCCCATTGGCGACATTTTTCTGTTGCCTAGCCAAACATCACATCATTAATATGGTATGAATTACATAGAAATTTAATTTTGCAAAATTGAAATTAAAAAGTAATACAATATGGAAGATAGTGTAAACTTTGTAGATCCAGAAATTATAGATAAATCTACACAGAAAGGCATGGTTAAATCAAAATAAATAAGAAAATAGTGGTACGTAATGGTTTGCATCGCATGACTGTGGCAGGGTTGCTGAAAAGAATAAGTGTATACCAAATTACCAATATACGAATTCTATTATGCCAAAGCTGTTCCAATGGAATACAAATTTGAAAATGCCATATTCCATCGGGTTGCAATCTGGAAAATGGTTTATTTCAGCTTAAAACACACGCAACTGTGGCAGAGTTGCCAAAACAAAATGCGCCAAATGCAAAATGTAAAAACTCACCAATACAAAATATCGCCAGTGTGGTCCTATATCAAAGCTGAACCTTGATTGAAACTAAAAGTAATTCATAATGTAGACAAAACAGCTACTGCTGCCGGTATAACAAAATAAAATAGTGCTGCTTGCTGTAGTCTGCTGACCACAACTGAGCTTACACAAGCTTACTTGAAAAAAACAAAACAAATGACAACCAAACATGAACATCTGTAACTGAAAACATGTGCATGCTATATATAACAATCGGGTCTGATAACAATTTGCAGACAGATCCATTAGAATACATCACATGCTGATATAATTCGGCCGATCCAAATCAGTACTTAATGTAGTCGGAAACAAGAATGCATAAGATATTTGCATAAAAGTTCTAATGTTGCCATGCAGGAAAAATATATACTTGGTAACTAGATTATTCCTGTTTAAACTTTTTTTTTATTACCTTCATATCTAACAAATACTAGAACTGCTATGAGATTATTTGTCAACTTGAACAGACAAAAAAAGAAAACACCCCAATCTGTGCTTCTTTCTAGGTAAAGGATATAAAGATTTATTTCATGCTTGTGTATGTATATAGTAGAGATTTAGCCTGTAGCAGAAATTATGATGCAAATAAAATTTTTATTTTTTTTGGGTCATCTTTTTGTGTATTTGAGTTTTTTGAATGTGCAATGTCTCTATTGTGAAGTAAAGCAGTATGTATAGTATATCTTGTATATACAATACATACTGTGTTGTATTGAATGGATGAAAGTGTGAAGTTGCAGTTAACTTAATCCCTTATTTGTATATCACTTTCTTATTGTTGATAAAAAAAATCTTTAAAACTTAGATACCAACTGGATTGTATTTAAATATTTTATTTTTATTCATAGGCACTGATGAATCAGTATTTTGAAAGAATGCAAACATTCGCTACAAACTTCGATCTGCCTTCTCGCATTCGCTTCATGTTGCAGGATGTATTGGAGTTAAGACAGAATAGGGTAAATTTCTGTTTTTTTTTTTTTTAACCCCTATTTTTACTCTAAAAGTATGATTTTTAAATTGCTTAAATGAATATGAGGATCTATGATTCCAATAATGAATTGAAATTTGAACTAGAATTCAGTCCTGGTTTTTGAACAAATTATATGAATATTCATTGTTTTAAATTAGTAAGTATCTAGTGTAATTGTTTGTTATTCATTCATAGAAGTTTCTAGTAAAATTTTTCTGTAAAACACTAAATATGTAAGGTAACTGATTATGATTTTTGTCATACTGAATACTTTTTTTTTCAGTGATGGGAACTAGGACATGAAATCTTAAAAATTTTGAAGTTTTCTTTGGGTCATATTGAAAGTATTAATTTACTGGGCTAACTTTATCTTCAGATTGATGTTTCTAGAACATTGTGTTGCAATGCACTGTTATTGATCCTTTTATGTAAGGTTGTCACCCTCTTATAGGGTCTGACCTAGTTCTGATTAAATGTTAAGCACAATTTCTGTGAAAGTATTCTAATGAAATAATCACTTTAATGTTTGTAAAAGTTTATGTAATATACATACATATATATATTGGTTTTTTTTTCATATAACTTTCAGTATTTTGTTACCAGTAAGAAATCTTAGTCATGGCTAACTAAAGAATTAATTAAAACCATGATACATCTCAAGACAGTTATATTTATTCAGTAATTAGTTTGCTTGCCCTAGTCTTGTCTTTTAAAAGAAATACCTTTAAAGTTATTTTTGCTATCCAGTGTTAAAAAATATGTATGACTAGCTGAAAACCCGCGCTTCGCTATGGAGTACATTCAAATTAAA
This sequence comes from Dolomedes plantarius, assembly GCA_907164885.2. Taxonomy (NCBI): domain Eukaryota; kingdom Metazoa; phylum Arthropoda; class Arachnida; order Araneae; family Dolomedidae; genus Dolomedes; species Dolomedes plantarius. The sequence continues at coordinate 124,464,956 of OU015503.1, forward strand.
TACAACAGTAAATGTATGCAATTATGCCAAAAAAATAAATATATATTTATAATAAATGAGACGATCAATATATACAATTGATCTAAAAAGATATTTATATATATATATATATATATATATATATATATATATATATATATATATATATTTATAAAAAAATCATAAGGATTATTTATTTTTTTTGGGGGGATAATATCCAATCGTCTGCTGCATTAGAAAGAAAAAATGTTTTTTTTTTGTTTGTTTGTCTATTTAGTTGTTATGCGTGTGACGATAAATTTATTGAAAGTACCAGAAAAAGAAATCACGTGATCAGCATTTGATAAATTAAATTCTAAAAATTAATCTTTAAAAATTCACCAAAAATCAGGAAATGGAGGTAAAAATTCGAAAAAAATTTCATTTTGAAGGAATTTTTATGATCTTTCTCGTGATATAAATTTTATAACCCTCAATGTATTCTTTTAAATGCAAACGTAAAAAAAGTTTAAAAAACAGCTTAAAAATTTAATTTAAAAAAATCTAAGAAGAATTTTTGAAAAATCTTTCTTAGTGCACCCCTATACTATTAGAAAAATCGCCACGCAAAATTTCAGCCCTTTAGGTCCAGCAGTTTGGTCTGTGCGTTGTATGTCAGTCAGTCAGTTAGTCAGTGAATGAATGAGTCGGTTACGGAACTGTTTTATATATATAGATTTCTCATTTATTATGCTGTCACAAATAACTCGCTGTTCTGTAAAGAGTGAACTCAATTGTAACTTACACCTGATAATCTCATAAAAGAGGGTTTACAAATATTTTGGCTTAAATGTAACTTCTTCAGAAATGTTTTGTTATATATAGTGACGTAAATGAAGATACAATGCTTCTCTTCATGTCACAACATTTATATCAACATAATTATACAATAGGTACAGGAAAATAAAATACAAGTTAATATTCACAACCATTTTAAGATCCTTCTTGATCCAATGCAAAAAAAAAAAGAGAAAAAAGTCTGTGTCTCGTTGTCACTCTGTGAATGTTAAAAGTTTTTCTTTACCGGGGAGTCAGTGTAGCATGGAATGTCATGATACATTTCACAGTCAGACTAGCTTGGAATGTCTTCATCAGCACATCTGCCTGGTACAGTCCAAGGCAATCCCAATCACATTTCTCAATCCAGCACGATCAGACGCCAATATTCTTCACTGGTTCATTCCAAGGATCTTAAGATCTCTCTCGACACAATCCATCCATCTAATACAGTGAGTCCCAACCGGTAGAAGTCTGCGGACCACTAAGCCAGAAACTGAACCATGTGCAGACCCCCCCCCCACTACGGACTGCAGGGGGAGGACCTTCCTGGTGGCATGGGAGGATATAGAATATCCCTCAGGCAAAAGGGATACAGGATTAACTTACATTCTAATGTATCATATTCAAATAATAAAATAGTTGTTAAACTGTTAAGAAATTTTAATTCTACACCTGATAGTCATTGGATATATTCCGCCCATCTAGTTCAATGAACATTGCTTTCAAGATCCCCATTTATTTGGCAACTTTTTTATATGTGGTTCCGGACCACTGGGCGAGAACCACTGATCTAGTACATGGGCTCCCTCTTCTACTACTACCTTCCATTTTACGATATGAATATACAGTGGAATCTCGATCTATCATTTTTCAAGGGACCGACTGAACTCAACGATAGATGTGGGAACATCGGGACTGGGTGAAATAAATGACATATACTTGTGAAACGATGATTCGGAGAACGATCGATAGAGATTCTACTGTGTGTGTATATATATAACTTTGTGTCATAGTTATTTGAGATATTTAAGGTATGTTCCCGTACTTTCAGTGGGTTCCTCGGAGAATTCTCTCTGATCATGGTCCCAAAACTATCCAACAAGTTCGGGATGACGCTGCTCGTGACTTTGGGACCTATCTGCACCCATCAATGGCTCCACGCAACATGTCTATGTCTTCTGGTGGGATGCTCGGTATGAGCAAACTGCGCAGTGGGATGGATGATGTATTTACCCCCATTCCTATAGGTAATTTCTTTGCAATTAAGTTTTATCAATGTGCTTGTTGTTTGAGTTCATTATTCAGGATTATAAGTAGTTAACACATGTACTAATTAATGTCCATATGTGGTGTGTTTAAAGCCAATACACTGCTAGAGTTAAAAATGTTAGTTCCCTTGTGCTTTATTAGAGTTGGCTAACCTTGAGATAGAAATATATTGTAGTAAACACTTGTGATGTGCCACAAAATTTTATCCAAGTTGGGTCTTTAAAATGTATATTTTTCATTTCATTTGGTGTGTAGACTTGCTCCCAAAACAAATTTAAAAATGAATGCCTAGAACAAAGAAAGCTGCATTTACTGAGATTGGTTATTCTCAGATTAGGGTTCTTTTTGTAAATCGACTTGTTTAATTTTTTTTTAATTGTACAAAAAATTGCTTTAAATAATATTTTCCTTTGAAAGTGGTGACTAGTGTCTGAGATGTCATCACTACTGAATTCTGGGACTCAAATTGTGAGTTTAAGCTTTTATATTTCTATTGCAACTTAGTTGTGTTCATTCATGTGGTTTTGTGAACCCTGTCCTTGACAACTTATTTCCTCTTTGTAAGGAGTAACTCCCATGATGTGTTTTCATGCATAAATGTTTTTTCATTGTCTTACAAGTTTCTTTATCCAATAATCCCTTCCTTCTAAATTTCAATTTGTTCAAGTTGGTTTACATAATTCACTTCAGGTTAGATTTTCCCCCCTTATTTCATGGGATGCAATGAATTATTTATATTATGGTGTCACATTTTCTCCGAAATAGTCATTTTCACTGTTTAAGTATCTTTTAAATTATGAAGAAAACGGTCGATGATTTACTAAGTATAATCTTGATTTGTTATTTAAAGAATAAAAATTTGTAACCTTTCTCAGATGTTATCTTTTAGCCTAATTTGCATACTGCTGTATTTAGTAAAAACTGAGCACTTTCCGTCTCATATTAACATATTGTTATTTCATTAAGTTTATTAGGATGATATTTTGTAAAGTAAAATGAAAACTGAGCATTATTTGTTAAAAGGCTCGTAGATTGATTGTTGGTAACATAAATTACCATAAGACCTAGAACTGATAAGTAAAATTAATATTTATTCGTTCATATTTGTTGTGAAGAGGCTATTTATATAATGTGATGAATTCGTACCTTTATCTTGTCTGGATTCAGTGTGTATGTTTACACACATTTAGACAAGCACTAAATCTCGTCAAATGACAATCTATTAGGTATTTTTTTTTTTTTTTTTTTTTTTTTTTTTTTAAATGGAGTTTTCTATATTTAATTGAAACTGTATTCTCATTCTAAGCCAGTGTAGAAAATAAATTGCTCCTGTTGTATTTCCTTATTGCAGTATTTTCTTTTTCACAGAATTTTGTTGATATTTGAGTTGGCTATATGAATTCACTAGCTGAATACCCATGCTTCGCTATAGAGTACATTCAAATTAAATACAACAGTCAATGTATGCAATTAATTTGTATGTTTAATATCCATAAAACATACTAATTTGAATTAAATTCTGAAAAAACTTCCATGTCAATTAGTCTAGTGGTTAAATTTTATCTTTTACCGTATTTTAATATTTTTTTGTCAATTTATTTCGTTGTTATGCATGTGATGCAAAATTAATTTAAAGTATCACAAAAAGAAAAGAAAGATTTTACCAAAGATCAGAAAATAGAGGTTAAGATTCGAAAAAGATTCCATTTTAAAGTATTTTTAAGGATCTTTCTCGTGATATAAATTTTATAACCCTCGGATTATTTTAAATGCAAACTTAATAAAAGTTACAAAATCAGCTGAAAAATTTAATTTAAAAAAATCTAAGAAGAATGTTTCAAAAACTTTCTTAGTGCACCCCTACACTATAAGAAGAATCGCCATGCAAAATTTCAGCCCTTTAGGTCCAGCGGTTTGGTCTATGCATTATCTGACTGTGTCAGTCACAGAACTGTATTTATAGATTGGTTATATACAGTTTACCAGTTTTAGTTATATTTGAGACATGTTTAATATTATTCTTGATATAAATATTTTGAGTATATATATATTTTTTTTACGAGATTCAATTCTTAGTTTTTCTGTTTAAATAACTGATTTAAAAAACTTGTTTAATTATTTTTAAAAATTGATATGCTTCTAAGTTTACAGTACAAGTCAAGAGCTTGGCAGATTAAATCTAATTGTTACTTTTTTAATGTATTTTGTTGAAAGTGTTGATTTGATAATTGAAATTACTATTTGTAATATGAATGTGTTTTTTCTTCCGTGTAACTAGTTTATTTTCAAGGTGTAGGTTCTCTTGGTACTGGACCTGGTGTGATTTCTACTGATACCTTCCCTGCTTATTCTAGTAATATGGGTCGTCCGACACGAGGTGGTATGGGAGGTTCAGGTGAGTGTGTATCTGAATAGTTAGGCTGCTATGTACTAATCCTATTGGATTTGCTCTCCTCAGTGTTAATCTATGGGGAAATTCTAAAGGTTCCGCCAACCACAACGATAAGCTTATACGGAAAATTTGATTCAGGCCAAGTCGTCTGCTCAGCAGGGACCCATTGGCTCGGGGGCGAACGACTTACCCAGACACCACCAAGCCGGAATTTTTTTTTTCTTTTACAATTCGCAAACCTAATCCATCTATTTAACCAATTTATAAAGGCAACCCTGCTTAAGTTCCGAAACAGTTCATTGTTGCTTTCTATTTTTCCGTTTACTTATTGTACATATATTTCTTATCCATACACTGCAAACTAATTGCACTTTACAATTACAATTTACATAAAATTGTCATTTTACATTCAAAATGCAATTTCAACTACAATTACATTTGTGAACATATTACAGTTTACAATTACAACTTACATTATATACTTACAATTTTACATTTAGGGTGTAATTTCAAATGCTATTACTCTTACTTTTACATTTTACTATTACATTACCAACATATTACAATTTCAATTATAATTTGAATTACAATAACCTTTACCATTACATTACAGACATATTGCAATTTTCAATTACGATTTACATTATATACTCACAATTTACATTTAAGGGGCAATTTCAATAAATTATATTTGTATTGAAATACATTTATATTCAATACAAATGACATATGTGTCTCTTGCAATTTTACATTTAAGGTGCAATTTCAAACATAATTATACTTACTATTGCATTGAACAATTACATTACATATATAATACAATTAAATTATTAACCAATTACAAGCAGGTTTACTGGTAAACATTTTATAAAATAATAGGTTCTTCTAAAAATAATTGCAATCATTCTCTTTTATTAATTTCAAGCATTATTTTGCTCAAGCCTCCAGTGCACTTACTATTACATTTAACAATTACACTGCACACATCTTACAATTTACAATTACATTTTACATTATATATTTACGATTTTACATTTTAGAAGCAATTTCAATTACTTACAATTTACACTTCAACAAACACTTAAGCATTTCTATTACACTTAACCATTACACTTCAAGCACATTGCAATTTACATTATATACTTACAATTTAACATTTAAGGTGCAGTTTCAATACAATTACATTTACTCTTACAATTAATCATGGAGAAAATGTGTCTACTATTGACATCTACAAAAATGCTGATATGCCAATATATATGATATTATCAGATAACCTGAACTTTTCTGCACCTTGCAACAGAATTCATTCTATAAATTTTGTCTACCAAAGGAATGGATGAGCATTTCAAATATACTGCACCATGTTTTTTACCTGAATAATTTAAATTTCAAACTATTTGCATTAAAAAAAAAATAAAAAATGCTTGAAGGTGTAAAATTTTTTTCCCTAGTACAAAGTATAATTTTAAAAAGAAAATCTTTGTCGACAATCCTTGGACACCTTTTTCTCCATAGGTTAACAATGAGGTCAGTGAATCCAATACTATACTATTAGTACACTACTATTAGTACATGGCAGCCATAAGATAATTTTATTTTTGCGTAATTATATCAGTTAGCATTTTCCTCAGATTATTTGTTAATTTTAATAGGGGGATTCTGATATGGAGCTAGAGTCATAAAGTCATTTAATGTTATTTTTAAAACTGTCATCATAATGCAAATCTCAAATTGTGTTGACTACTATGTAATCCATGCTTAAGTATTAAAGTAAGGAGAAAAATACAGTGGAACCTCAATTGATTGTTTTTGAAGGGATCTATTGCTTTAAACGATAAATGCTGAAACATAACGAAGAAATATCATCGGAATTGTGTTAAATAAATGACACATATGAGGGAAAAAGATTATTGGGGGATAATTAGTTGAGGTTCTGCTGTACTTTGATATATGATTTTGTTTTCCATTTCTCTAAACATGTTACAGTTGATTATTGTCAGTTGTATGTGATAATTTTACAAATATAGTCTTATATGAGAGTTTTAATTAAATGCATCAGAACTAGATGTGGAAATTTCAAATATTTTAAGTTTCATTTTGAAAAATGTAAACTGCACAAAATATAGTTTTCCTATAATTCTTGGAGAAATTATTTATATTTGAAGTGTTCTTGTCTCCTCTCTCTTAATCATTATGGATATCATTTTCTTCATCTTCTATAAAAAATGGGGAGATATTTTAGCCTCTTCAATTTAAAAAGATTACCCGTTTCTAGTGTCAGTGAGACCTAAAACATGATGTATCATTTACTTAGACATACAATATTCATTTGGTAACAAAATATTTGGCATGTTTCGTGCATGAAGTGTTTAGAAAGTGTTTCCATAGATACTTTATTTTTCTAAGTTAACTAAAATTGTAACTTAAAAAATTTTGTTTAACGATGCTGTGTACTAACCTTATTGAATTTGCTCACCTCAATGTTAACCTATGGAGAGAATGTGTCTACTCTTTTGACTGCTACATGAATGCTGATAATCCAATAAAAATGGTATTTTCAAATAGCCCAAAATTTTCTGCATTTTGCAATGGGATTCGTTTAATGAATTTCGTCCACTAAAGGAATTCAGGAGTGTTTAAAACACTCTACCAGATTTCCCCCCCAAATAATTTAAATTAAAAAATATTTCCTTTTTTTTATTCAAACAAAAAATGTTCCAAGGTGTAAAATTTCTCTATGACAGAGTACAATTAAAAAAAAAAAAGCTCTCAATCCATGTCAACAATCCTTGGACACATTTTCTCTATAGGTTAACATTGAGGTGAGTGAATCAAATAGTTAGTACACAGCAGCCTTAATAAATATTTTTGTGCCAATTTAATCCCTTATGATTTATTAAGTATTATTGTACAGTCGTTTCTGGTTAATCGGACCAGCCACTTATTTGGACCAAAATAATCACGTCCCGATGTGGTCCGATTAACCGGAATTGACTATTAAAATCAGCTTGAAAAGATTACTTTCTTTTTATTATTCTAATTAAGAGATTATTAAGACAACAGGTTAAATGATAGTCATGGAAATAATGTTTGTATGGTATCAATTAAACTACATAAAATTTTTTTGCAAAGTAATAGTTTTAATATTGGAGGTTTATTATTACTATGTTAAGCTATGTAGGTCCTTGTAATTTTTTTGCAAATTATTAAGATTTAAATATTTTTTTGCTGCATACAAATATTTAATGTATAAAATTCATTTTTTTGTGTAGGATTTTTATCTGGTGGTTCTCAACCATATTTTAACAGCAATCGCAATAAGCAGTTTTCCAATAGAGACCGTGATCATGATCTTTTTCCTGCATATCAACAACCAAGACAGCAGAATCAGAATCAAAACCAACTAGGATTCAACAATACACCTTCAAATCGAGATTTGCCTCCTCGATTCCTGAAGAAAGCTCTCCAGCCACATACTACTTCTACTGATGAAGTATGTTGTTAATTGCTTTATAATTTTTTAAATATTTTCCTCACATTTGATTAATTTATATATACTTACCATATGAGACAAATTTTAAATGTTTTTCTAGAGTTCGTTGTTTTATTGTTGTCTAGTTGTTTCTATCGTTAATTTAGCATTAAGATAACATGATCTAATTTAAGTTGCTGTGAAATATCAATAAATGTTCATTAATGCTTAGTTGAACATAAGGTTTTTTTTAATCTGTTAAAGTAATGCAGGTAGCCTATAACATAAAATGTAATCCATTTTTTAAAAAAAATTTTTAAAAAGTTTGTTCAATCAAGAAATCTAGGATAGCAATTAAATGGTTGTGATTTTTAATTGTAAGTAATCATTATTGATTAGTTTATTTGCTGCATTAGTTAATGCTGCTTGTTTTCCAGGCGTTATTGAATGAAAGTTTATATGCTTACATTGTCAGTGCAGAATAGTTAAATTGTAAAACATAACTTTAGCTTGTTTAAATTTTCTTTTCTTTATATTTAAAATTTTGTTAATCAAAATCATTAGTGTTATGTTTATCAGTGTTTACAATTTTTTTTAACAATTTGAAATTTTTAGATAAGTTTGCGTCCAGCTCAAAACTCTATGATGGTGAAGAACAAGCAAACTTCTTCATTTAATAAGTCTTCAAACTCATCACTGCCGACTTCCATGGGTGGAACTAATAACTCAATACTAAGGGAAAATTCTCCCATCATTCCAACTGTTCCACCTAATCCAGTGTTACAAAAAGAAGTATGTTTTATGTACTTAAACTGATTATAATTTAAAAAAAAATGAAATGTAGAATTTCCTCTCAGACTTGAAAAAGAAATCTTATTTTAATATTTTGTATCTTGTAAATTATAATGTGGACTCTAATGATACATTTCCGACAGTTAATTTCCCCATGTGTGTCAAAACAGGGTGCATACGGTCCTTAAGAGTCCTTTAGAATTCCTTATTTCAGTTTCTATGTTTAAGGGCTCTTAAACAGTTTTTTAAAAGTTCTTATAATTGCTTTCTGGGTCCTTTTATTTGTTTACTTCATGGTATTAAAGTCCATATTTTTGAGTTGCAATACAAGAATTTTCAGTTTATGGTTATGAACGATTGCCTTTATGAAAATGCAGTTAATTTTGTATGTGTTCTGATTGTATCATTACTGACCAGGACAAGAATGCTTTTGTTATCATTCTCATCCCCAAACTCAAAATATACACACACACACACACACACACATATATATATATATATATATATATATATATATATATATATATATATATATATATATATATTAAGTCTTGTAGTGCCATTGTCACCCCTTGTTTTTGTTATAGGGCTGTTGCAGATGTAGAGACTAAAACCTCAAATCATTTGTTATCTTGTGCTTTTATTTATTTATTTATTTTAAATTTACACAACATCTAAATACTGAGAATTATTTTATTCAATTGTATGTTGCTACAGTAAGAAAAAGCTATCACACTGTGATGTATTTTGGGATAAAAATGGCATTTTTTGTTTTAGCTGAAGCAATGTTAATATGCAGGGGTCAATAATGCTTTTAAAAGACAAAAGGAATTTTTTATGGAAGATACATGGAATTTTATGCATTTTTTATGAAAATAATAGCTTGATTGGATTTTTTCTTCATTCATGTATTTTTGTGTCCCCTACTTTATGATTGCCTACTCTTTTAACAATGTTATATTTTCTAAATTTTGGTTTTTCTAAGTCTTGAAATAAATCTTAAATACTTAAGTGGAAACTGGTTCTAATATATATTTATTTGTGCATGAAGTTTATGTGTTCGGAATTGCTTTAAACATTTCACTAAAGGTTTTTAATTAACTCTTATTTTCCTTTCACTTTGAAAGTTTCTCAAATTGCATTTTCCTTTACAACAAAGTATTCATATAAAATTTATGCACTAATCATGTTATAAATGTATATCGGATTGTAAGTTAATAATAATTATGTATTATAACGAGGCTTTATTTTTAAAAATTGTTTTTGGGTGTCTGCCTATGTTTGGAGCACTTTTTTTTTCAAATTATGCAGTACTGATTCAGTAAATATATTCTTAGTTCAAATGGGATATCAAATCATGAAAACAAATAATTTTGGTAAAAATTTCATAACATTTTAAAATGAGGGAATTTAAAAAATTTTTTAGTACAATGAAGTTCTTATGCCAGAGAACCTACACTCCATTCAACGAAATATATTTTAATATTTTTTAAAACTATATACTACTATGACACTTACTGGTGTTCTGAAGTAAGTTTTCCAAAAATCACTGTAATATACCTCAAAAAGAGAAAAAAAAACCCCACCGATTTTAAAAAAAAAAACTTTAAAAGTGCAGGTATCTGTAGAATGATTCAATGAACACTTGCTTAGCAATATAGCTTAGCTTTTGGGTTTAAAAAAAAAATCTCCTAAAAGTGCAGGTATCTGTAAAATGATTCAATGAACACTAACTTAGCAATATAGTTTAGCTTTTAGGTCAAAACATAGTAAGTAAATGTAAAACGTTATTGAAAAATTTCTTTAAAATTCATCAAACTTTTTAAATGATGAGCTTTCTCATTTACAAAAGTAACTGAAAAATGAGTTTCCTAGAAAATGCATATAAAGATGCTGCTTCTGGTCTTTTAATATTGCTTTCGGTGTATTAAGTTCGGCCATAAATTCTCATCCAGTGATAGTGGTAATAAAGGTAAAGCAGTTTAGAATCCTTAAAGATTGGCCTTTGAAATAGAATAATATATATATATATATATATATATATATATATATATATATATATATATATATATTTTGTACCAAAACAGCCACTTTAGCATAGGCAGATTCCTTAAATATATTTTCCTTAGTTGGAAGTTGAAAACAATTCTTTTTTTATTCATTTTATCTTTTTTATTCTGTAGCCTCCAGTTATTGTCAAACAAGTGACTCAAGATAAAAACAAAGCTAATAAACAAGTGCCATCTAAAGAAGAGGTCATGAAGAAAAGTGTTAGTATCTTTAAAAGCATATTGTATATGTAAATATGTGTTTCACTTAAGCAGATTTAAAAAGTATTTGGAGATATTTATTCTTTTAATTATTGCAGGAGGAACTGCTGAATGATTTTATGAAGAATCAAAATGTTGATGCTGCAGTTAAAGCATTTAGAGATACAAAGATGCCTAAAAAGTAAATAAAATTATTCTATGCTTTAACAATATATTTGGTGTTGAAATATCCTAGAAAGTATTACAATTTTTGTTTGTTTGTTGCCAGGCATTTGAAATGCATTGCATGTTATGCAAGGTGGCCCATGTGAATAAAATAAGATTTATCTTATTGTGAGGTTGGTGTATTTTAGTAGGATGGAAGAATAACCGGTTCATTTGTACCTATTGTGTCAAATAACAATGATGCATAAGGATAATTCAAAACACCTTTGGACACACTATTGGAGGTGAAGCATAACACAAACAGGGGAATGTGATATGTACACAGCTAATAAAATAATCTTTCTATTTTCTTTAATAATACTGATCATTATTTTTAACCTGGAATTATGATTTTTGGAAGTTTTTAGTGTCACCTAAGAAAATATTCACCTTTTTTCGATGAAATAATGTATATAACAATGTATAGAACAGTATTACAATTAATGACTTTTTAAAAAATACTTTTTTTTATAAAGCAACATATATGATAAATTAAAGTAAAGAGTTAATGATTGGGGAAACCTTTTGGATCCTACATTAGAAAAAGAAAATCAGTGTTGCCAACTTTCTTTCATTAAGTTGTACTTTTTGACATTCTTTGTGGATCAACAAATAGGCATTTTGATAGACACATGTTTTTTGTTTTTTTTTGGGGGGGGGGGGATGTTTATTGTATCAGATGGTGCTATAAAGTAGCTGAGCAATATAGGTCTTAACTGTAACGTATCCAGGGAAAGAACTCTTGGGCCAAAAGCCAATTTTTAACTTGATTTTTAAACAAACTATACAATGTGCAATTCTAAATTAACAATTCGTCAGATGTGGGGAGCTTAATCTTTAATATGTTAACCTCATTTATCCATTTTGGTTAAGTATGAAGGGAGAAAAGGAGATTGTCACCAAAAATCACCATCTAGAAATTGTATATATATTATTGGCATTGTAATGAAGTTCTATTTTTCCCCTTTTTTATGTGTGTGGGGGAAGCAAGTATAGGTGGGTCTATATGATTAACTAATAGCTGATATGAATTTGAACTGCTAATATAAATTTAAGAGTGTGAAGTATTATTAAGTTAGCTGATAATGAGTGTAACTTTTTCATTTGTGTTATGAAGTGAAAGGTTTGCATAAATATACATTTATGAATAAAATGCTTTTTTTTAGATCACTGTTTCTTAATATTTAAAAATTAGTGTTTATCAACTATGGAATGTTTCTAATACTGAGCTCAAAACAGTATCTCTTATTAACCTCGCAAAAACCAGGTAGATACTTTACATTCTGTTGTGGTAGTGTTGTTGTAAAGATGTTTCTAATTCCTATGAGTGAGTAATTCAATTGCATTTTATTGGTTTAGGTATGTTAGTGATGTCTTACTTATGATGATGAAACTGACCATTGAAAAGACGGAGAGTGACAGAGAATTACTGAGCCAGCTTCTCAGTGAACTTAAGAAAGAAGGCCTACTAAATGGAAATCAAGTTATGGAGGTGATGTTAATTTCTGTTTTAAAATTATAGCATCTTGACTGATCGAATTAAATTGTAATGTTTAATACTTCCGATATAATATTTAATGGGATAAAAATTACAATTTTGGAAAATGTGTGCTTAAGCAAGTTTTTTGAAGTATGTATTATACATATATACTAGCTGGGCTTCACCTGTCTAGCCGGTCTGTTTAGGGACCCGCTCCTTTCAGCAATCATCACCAGACAATGAAAATTACAATAAAATAAAATAATACGATTTATCTATACAAATAATACAATAAAAAATGCAATTAATATAATTTTAACATTAAATTACAAAAATAGTTTAAATAGAGCTTATGAACACCAACCGAATTCATGAAGTCTTTTGATGCTTTGAAGATATGAAAATAATGCAGATGTTGCCAAATTATAACGGTTAAACTTGAGTCTTAAGTAAACGCTTTGTTTACTATTGTCCAATTATGTTGCTTGGCAGGTATCACACTATTTTTGTTATTTATATTTGTGTTAAATAACTTTATTTAATATTACATGCATCAATTTTAATTTACGTTTACTTGCAGAATGGCAATTTTTTTTAGTAAAAATTGAAATAAATATTGTAGTATAGGATTATTGTCATTGTCTGCATTCGTTAATAATTCAAGAGGATTTATAGAGGAGCTACAAATGGCGCCATTTGGCGAACCTTAGCTCAAATAGAACCAAATATTTGCAAAAAAAAATTGAATGAAAAATTTTCTAGAATAAAATTCAAAATTCGGGCTTCGAGGGGCACTCATCGTCTGCACTACCTGTGAGCCAAATTTCATGGCTGTAAGTGCCATAGATTCGTCTGGAGGCTGCACACAGACAGAAAAACACTTCCTTTTATTAGTATAGATATTCAATGTGATATTTTAATAAGAATTCAGACACTAATTAGAATTAAAAATATTATAATGGGTTATGGCATATATTAGTATTTTTCTAAACCATAAATGAGAATTTTTCATCTAAAGAAGTTAACCCCAGGTTGCTTGCAATTTCACAAGACAAATTTTATTTTTAAAAAAATGTTTCTTTACTTTATGTGCTTTGCATTTTAAAGGAGATAATGGTTTCTCAGAGCGTGTATTCATTTATAGTTTCTTTTTCTCTCTCTCTCTTTTCATTTAACCTGACTTAAATCCTCACATATGAATTGAAGTCACTTTGACTACGCTTTATAGCTTGTTTTTTAAAAAATGAGTGTTTGGGGAATATTGCATCCATATGAACTGAAGTCGGTTTGATTGTGCTCTGTAACTTGTTGAAAGAAATGAGTGTTTGGTGAGTATTGCATCTGCTTTGTTTTAGGGAAAGGTGTATTTTATGTATTGCTTTATGTTGATTCAAACACAATCGAAGTATTATCTGTGTTAGTAGAATATACCCATCTCTCAATTTATGCAGTTTCGGTTTAACGTGGTTTGAAAAAAAAGTTTTAAAACCACGTTAAGTGGTTTAAAAAATGCAAAAGTAGTTAATGTGGTTTTAAAAAAATTTTAGACCGCATAAAAAAATATTAATGAATAAACAAATAGCTAAAAAAAATTTTTTTAAGTCAATAAGGTACTCTGTTCTTGGATTAGTTTTTAAAGATATATTAAAAATCTATATTCAATAAATTTTTTAAAATCTCATGGTTTTATGATTTCCTTAGATGTGGTTTTGCTTCAATGCAGAATGTATCTGTCGTGTAAATTCAGAGATATTTTTTACGAATCGTGTTTTCAAAGGTTTTTTATATATTGTAGAATGTTCTTTAAATTGACGTGTCTCAATAATTTGATTTCTAAATTGCAGGCTCTTAAAAGCTTCTTCCAACAAATGTCTGAATTAGAAGGAGAGTATCCTCGTGTTAAATCGTATGTTGCTGGTTTTGCTGCTAGAGGCATTGCAAGTGATCTCGTAAGCTTGACACAAGTAGCTGAGCCTCTCGAATCAGGAGTACATTATCCTCTTTTCCTTCTCTGTTTACAGCAGTTGCATAAATCGCAAGGGAGAAACTGGTTGCATTCCACATTCAACTTGAGCAAGATAAATTTGTTATCTATGCTTCCAGGTAAGTGGATCACTACTATTTCCTAAAATTGGTTGTTGGCCTTTGACCCAATGGCTAGAATGTTGGCATTTGGTACTACCCTTGGCATGGTTATTTGTAGTCATTCATATTCAACTTTAAGCAATAGATCCCAGTGTAATGAGTCCTCATGTAGCAAAAAATAACCATAGCACTCTTAACCAAAACAACCAACGTACTTAAAAATCGTTATGAGTCATATAATCAATTTTTTTACCCCCTCCCCACATTTGGGGGGGGGGAAGTCCAGTGACACTTTGAGGTCTAAGCCAGGGTGTCACTCGGGTTCCCATTTTCTCTGAAGTGGACTAAGCCCGAGAGTCTTTTGGGGTCAACTTTTATCTCCCTGAAATACAAAAATACCAATTGTATACATTCGCCATCTTATTAGATATTATCTATGAACCTTCTAACCCCCCCCCCCCCCCCCCCCCCCCCAAAAAAAAAAAAAAAAAAAATCCTAACAGTTGTAAATTTATGAAACTATATAGAATCCAAATTCAAGTCAGGGTTAGTTTGTACACTCTTTGTGCAAATCCATACTTTTAAATGTATTACACCAAAGCAAATTTTATTAAATAATGCTATTTACCAATAAAAACTATTTTTAGATCTTTGTAAACCATTTGGGTAAGTTTTTATTCAGTTCTATTTAAAATTTCATGTTAAAAATGTTTCCTTATACAGAACTTTTTTTTTTTAGTTTAAAACTTGATTTTTTCAATAATTTCTCATTAAATATTAATTCTTAGTATATTTAATAGGTTCTACATTATGAATAAAATCAGTTTAAAATTTATAATAAAAAAATTGCTAAGATATATATCTTCAAAGTATTTTTAAAATATAACGAAAAGTACCAAAATCCTTCAGTCCAGATGAGACATACGGTCGAGATAGCTCAGACCTGAAAGTGTTTGACAAAAATAGAACACAGTATTAAAAACTTATAGCAGCGCAACAAGTTCAAATATCACAAAATAATAAATTATGGGTTTATGTTCTCTACAGTTGCTATTAAAAAGAATTTTCACCGTCTTTCTAAAAATTTCAGAATCGCCTCTAAATAGTTTTCATTATATCGTCGTGTGAATGCAAGAACTAGGTAACTCGATTTTTCAAATTCTTGAAGATCTCAAATGTTTACTTCTTCCAGTGAGAAAATACTCATTGTTCTGTTTGTCTAATTATTACACTAGCTAACAGATGGCATTAGGTTAGCAGCAAAGTGAGTTTTCTAGTTATTGCATTCACTTCTTTTGTAATCTAGCTATAAATAGCCAGATATCTCAAAAATATTTTTCTAGAGTTACCTAGTTCTTGCATTCACGTGATATAATTTACCCATTTTTCCTGATGAAATGCTGTTGTGAGTGTGAAGTTGTTGTATCATAAACGTGCATGTTTGCATTCAAAATTTTATACTAAGCTTTACTCATGCTAAAAATTAGTGGATATTCCCAGAGGTTCCATATTTTAATGTGTAATATGAAATGCTATTTTTATAAACATAAGGCAAACAAAATTTAACCTTTTATTATGCAAAACAATTTGCATATGTAAATGTATATCCTCACATCAGTGTGTTGTATATGTTGAAAGAATTTTGTATTTATGTTAAATATGTGTAAGTGATTTATACAAAATTTTATACTCAGAGTTTTCAAGGAATCCAAATCGCTTTTCAACATCTCAGGGCAAAATTCTTATTGGTCAAACCTTTATATCAGGGGTCGGCAACAGGGTGGGTGCCCGCGAAACAATTTTAAAAGTGTCTGCCACTCAATTATCTAAATTTTAGATGTTTGAACAACAAATGCTCGTAGTTGTAATGAATAACTTTAGACAAAAAAATAACCGTAAAAATCGAAAACTGAGCATCCTGCTGTCTCGACAGCATCACTCTGAGTGCATTGCTCACAGTGAGTCAGCGTGTTTTTTCTGCTCTGATATTGAACTCTCTTTGCACGTCAACATATGCTTGTGAATCTTTGCTTTCCAATAGAAATTGCTTAAAATCAAAGTACTCATCAAGCCTCACTGACACTCATTTGGACAAATGCCTGAGAACTGGCAAATTCAACTTTTGTCCCGCATTACAATGTGTTGGCCGCAAATTTGCAATGTCAAATATCGCATTATCATTTTTGAGATTTTTTTTTGGTTTAAACTAAAAATTTAATTTATGTATTAAATTTATCACACATTAATATTTTCATTTTTTAATATTGCCCCCAACCTCCTCCTCCTCCTCTTCATACAGCTGTGCCCGCCAAATTCCCGCATTTGTGAAATATTACCTCCTAGTAAAAAAGGTTGCCGACCTCTGCTCTATATTATGTTGAATTACTGACCAAAATTAAGATTGAATGATCTGAATGAGTTACTATTCATTATTGTAATAATATTTTTACAAATATTTGCATTATTTCTCTCTCTCTCTCTCTCTCTCTCTCTCTCTCTGTGTGTGTGTGTGTGTGTGTATATATATATATATATATATATATATATATATATATATATATATATATATATATACATACATACACACACACACAGTTGATTCCAGTTAATTGGACCAGCCGCTTATAAGGACCAAAATGATCGTGTCCTGATGTGCTCCGATTAACCAGAATCAACTGTATATGTATATATATGTGTGTGTGTGTATAAAAACAAACAAGAAAATCAGATGTATGAAAACGTTCATCGAAAGCCTTCTATATAAAATATCCTTTAGTTCTTTCAATTTTAAATCACAAAACACTGCTAACTTTATGGATACAAATTACATGGGATAATATGTGTGTATAAATATATATATTATAAGTATCCTGCTTTAGGTGTTTGATATATATACAGTGATACCTCCGAAAAGCAGACAGTCACGGGACCAAAAATTTTGTCCGTTATTACGAGGTGTCCGCTATTGGGGAGGACAACCTTTTTATAAATAAAGTTTTTTCACTTCTGTTTGACATTTGATTGAAAATTACGGCTGCAGTTTTAATTAAAAAGGAAAAATTAAGTAAGAAAAGAATAACTATTTACTACTTTACCTTTTAATTGTGGCTAATCCTTTTATTCTCCATTAAATAATCCCAAAATACAATGTATTGGAGCATAATTATTTTAATTACTACTGAAAAAATTTGTTAACGAAGTTTGATTTCTCTTTATTTACACTGCAAACCTGTCTTGCTCGTCCCTCCGAATCTTCATTGTACAGAAAGAACTGTTTTAATCGTTCGCTGTATTTCAGTACTTCCGAATAATCTTTGATTTTGCAGTCTTCCATTGGCAATTAATTCCTCATCATCCTCAGAAAGGGCTAATGCCTCAGTGGTGTCCTGATGAATGAAATTGGAAACATGCAGATTATCTTCCTCAATGGATAAATCGTCGTCGATCTTGACATACTCTTCTACGCTGACATTTGAATCCGAATTGGCTACTAGATCAGCAAGTTCTTTTCGTGTTTTTCAATTGTACTGTCAGTTGTCACTTCGCTTGTACTCAAAAACCCCGCCCAGTTAAAACATTTTAGAACGCACCCAGGTTGCACCTTTTTAAGGACTGACGTAGTCCAGGAAATTGCATCCAAAACAGATACCGATTTTGCCAACTCTTCGCTGGATTTGCAGAAGATAATCTGTGAAAGCACATGTCTCAGAAGCAGCTTTTTGTATCGTACTTTAAAGCTGCGGATAATTCCCTGATCAAGTGGCTGTAGCATCGAAGTGGTGTTAGGAGGCAAGATAATTAAATTTACACTTTTGAGCTTTAAATCATCAGGATGGGAAGTAGCATTGTCCATGAACAGAGTGATTTTTCCCGTTTGTCATTTTTCATTTTTTTTTTGTCTAACTCCACCAGCCAATCGCTCATTATCTCAGCAGTCATACACACTTTCTTATTTGACTTCCACAAAACACTAGGTTTTCGTGCATCAATGTTCTTGAAACATCCAGGCTTCTAAGGAAACATCTAGGCTTTGTAAAGATGCATAAGCATATATTTTTCGCTTGCTTGTTAAAATAAATTTGAAATGTTTGCCAAAATAATTGAAAGTTTTTCAAAAATACCTGTCCGCTATCTAGAGGGATTAACATGAATTTTCCTATATAAGAGGACTGGGACTCATAAAAATGTCCGTTAAGGGAGGTAACACTGTATTTCACTGTATATATTAATATATATATATTTATATACACATATTATCCCATGTAATTTGTAAATGTATCCATAAAGTTAGCAGTATTTTGTGATTTAAAATTGAAAGAACTAAGGATATTTTATGTTGAAGGTTTTCAATGAATGTTTATATACATCTGATTTTCTTGTTATTTTTATTTTTTAAAACATAATCCTCAGTATCCTGCTTTAGGTGTTTGATATATTTATATAAATATGGTTATGTGTATGATTGTTTTTTTGCCTGCATACCAATGAAGTAATCTTTTGAGGTATAAATGCTTGGAAGCTGCAATTTTTCTATGTTTTGAAAGACTGTATTCAATTTTAGAAAGTGACAGAACTAAAGAAAGATTAGCTGATATACTTGAGGACCGCGGTTTAAGCTTTCTATTCCCCTTGCTACGCATTCAAGCTGATCTCTGGAAGCAGCTCCAGACAGATCCCAGTCCCACCTCTTTATACAGGTGGATTAAAGAAACTATTGACAGCTCGCAGCATACTGTGCCTGGATTTGTCAGTGCACTTGTATCCTGGTATGTATGTTAAATAAATCTTGGTGTTTGTTTAATGTTTGTAATCCTCGTGCGTTGGTTGCCGTGTCTGTGGTTGTTTAGTGCTTGTCACTCAGCCTGTAGTAAAAGTACTGCTTGTATTTGAAATGCTTACTGCTTAAATATTGGAAATTAATTATGGCACTCAAGCTTTCTAAATGCTAAAATCTTTAAAAGTTAATGGTTAAGTTCTTAAGTGAAGGGTCTTTAAAAGTTAGTCAATAATGCTATTAATAAATTTTTCTGTATTGGAGTAAAAGGTTGCCCTTTGTCCTTTTTTTATTTTTAGATTTGATTGTGTAAAGATCAAATATGTATAATTTTAAATAGTTAAATATACACCATGTTATTAATTTGTCTAATACTGTGTTACAAGTAACGTGAAAATTGACATACAGCTAAAACTGGACCCAGTACAATTCTTGATAGATTGTATAGCTATATTTTTCTCATGTATTTATCTCCAAAAAAAATAATATTAACTCAAGAAAATGATATTAAAAGAAATAAAATGTTGTAGTGCTGATATTTTTTGTAAATTATAAAATAGTTACTACCCATTCAGCTTAAAAAATGGTTGTGCAGTAGTAATTAAAAATGTTCTAAGAGATACGATAAACTTACCTTTTGTTGATGATACTGTGTATCCATTTAAAAAAAATGAAGGAACTTTTAAATTTTTTAATTTAATTCACAGTACACTTAGGGGGCACAGGACCTTGAAGCTCGACAATATGACTATAAATATGGTCTAATTCTAACCACAAAAACTCAAATATTAGAAGAAAAAAAATTTCTTTCTTTATAGTACAAATCTTTAAATATGTCATATATAAAAATGGAAATCTATAAATAATTTTCAAATTACCAGTTTAGAATTTTATGATTAACTGCTAATTTTGAGTTTATACAGCATTACATTTAAACTATCGATAAGAAACTGATAAAACTACACTCATGTGTATATTTCATGGGTCTCTACATTTTAAAACCCGAGAAATTTGCGATTCTGGAATACTTTTTTTTACATGGGAGAAAATTATGCAAATAATTGTGACAATTTTTGTTTTCAAATTTTATGCTCAATTTTTGCTTTAAATAATATTTATTACAATTTGTTTGGTTTTACATTACAGGTAAATATATTACAAATGTATTCTGACTATTAATTATTTTCTGTAAGCGTATATCTCACTTTTATAATGTGCACAGCACTTTGATTTTTAATCATCAGTTAATCATATAAAATTCTAAACTGCTAATTTGAAAATTATTTACAGGTTTATAATTTCCATTTTTATGTATGACATTTAAAGATATATACTTTATATAATATATATATATATATATATATATATATATATGAAGAAAGAAAATTTCTTTTTCTATTGCTTAGAGGTCTATTCCTTTAATTTTTTATTGCTCTTATTAGCATAGGTTAATAGTTTTGCATCTGTCCATCTATATTCACTGTTATCAGCATCATAAGAACATTATCCATTACTGTGTATTGAAACACAGACATTCAGTCTGCTTTAATAGAATATCTTATAATTTTTTTTCTTCTCCTAAGCATGATAAAATACATAACTCAAGAGACAACTTTAGCCGATGGTTTGGATCGTTCAAGTGTTCCAGACAAGAAAGTTCTTGATAAAGAAAGAGAAATGTTAGAAAAATTTAAAGTGAGTGGGACTATTGTAAATTATAGTGTACCAGATAAATCTTAAGAATGTTAAATTGTTACAATATATCAGTTTTTAAAGATTTAATGCTAAATGTTAGAAATTTAAAATTTATAACATCCTTAGTTTTTAATTTAAATCTTTAGATGGGTATTTTTTAAGCTGTAAAATTATTATTTAGGGCAAACATCTTCCCTAAATTATCCATAGTTATTGTTTTGATTGATTAGCTCTGTTAGATTTATATTGTGCGTGTTTTCACTAGTATAATATTCATTCATACCTTTGTTTTATGTACCGTTTGTTTTTGTTCTTTTTTAAACTCTAATACTTCTTACCTTACCTTTTCCTATTTTTTGTAGACTATTTTTCAATAAACATTTTTTGTATTTATACTCATTTAACTTAAGGTATCTGCCTACGTTCGGAGCACTTTTTCAAAAATAGCCAGTACTGATTAAATCAGTGGTTCCCAACCCATAGAAGTCCGCGGACCACTAAGACAGAAATTGAAGCATGTGCGGACCCCCACACTAACTTGAGGGGGGGAACCTTCCCGGGGGGTATAGAGGTATAGAATATCTCCTAGGCAAAAGGGCTACAGATAAAAAAATAATTATGTTAAACTTTTAAGAAATTTTAATTCAACACCTGATAGTCATCAGATATATTCGGCCCATCTAGTGCAATGAACATTGCTTTCAAAATCCCCATTTATTTGGCAACTTCCCAAGCTCTTGCGGACCACCAGTTGGGAAGCATTGGATTAAATACATGAATGTTTAGTTCAAATGGGATATCAAATCATGAAAACAAATATAATTTTGGCTAAAATTTCATCGCATTTTAAAATAGAGGGAATTTTATATAAATTCTTAGTGCTTATGCCAGAGACACTTAGTTCAACTCAGTATACTTTAATTTCCTTTGTATAATTTACTACTGTGACACTTACCTGTGTTCTGAAGTAAAAGTTTTACAATAATTCCAAAAAGCACTGAAAACTACAAAAGGGAAAAAACACTGATTTTTAAAAAAAAAACTTTTCATTTGTGCAAGTACTTGAAAAATGATTCAGTGAGCTTAGCTTTTAGGTCAAAGCATAGTTAGTAATATGTAAAACACTATTGCAAAATTTCATTGAACTATATTGAAAACTTTTTTAGATGATTCGCTTTCTAGTCTACAATATTAACCGAAAATGAGTTTTCTAAAAAATGCATGTAATGATGCTACTTCTGGTCTTTTAATATTGCTTTCAATTCATTAAATTGGTTGTAAAATTCTCATACAATGATCTTACGAATAGAAGTAAAGCAGTTTTGGAATCAGTAAACGGATTGTGTTTGATGTAGAACAATAATAATTAAAAAATAAAAATTTTGCATCAAAACAGCCATTTTAACGTAGGTAGATACCTTAAAAAAGGAGGCCAATCTGTGTACCCCGTGAAATGATTTTTTTATGTCATAAAGAAGTCTTTTAATTACATTTATGCTTTGAATAAATGATGATTTTACAAATTTATGTTTGAAATGTATAAACATTATAATGATCTGTTTCATTTGTAATGTAAATTAAAAAAGGGCCCATTGATTTATAAATTAGTATGTTGTGATATGTTTAATTAGGCCATGAGTTTTGTCTGGGGTTGTAAATGTCCTTATCTTTAAAAACATAAATTCAATGTTAATATTTCCTTGTTTTTTTATGTACAGTTGATTCTGGTTGATCGGACCAGACGCTTATTCAGACTGAATCCTGTTTTGTAACATAGGGCATGTTCGTTTAATTGGACCAGCCAGTTATTAGGACCAAAATGATCGCGTCTCGGTGTGGTCAGATTAACCGGAATCGACTGTATGTATGTATGTATGTATGTATATATATATATATATATGTATGTATGTGTGTGTATACATACATACATACATATAATATGAAAATATCTTCCCTATTCATTTTTTACTTTTGATTCATTTACTATGTACTGTGCATTTGCTAAATTTTATAGCACCCATAATCTTCACCTATTGTAGCTAGATTAAATTAGTCTTATTTTTTATGCAAAATCTGGCTTCTCTTAAGAATTTGCTCTTATTTTTTTTCCCCTCACCATTTATATTTTTCTTGCAGCCTGTCTTTCAAGCATTTTTGAATGAGCATCCAGAATTACAATTAGTTGCATTGTATGCTCTCCAAGTACACTGTCACAATTTTGGTTTTCCCAAAGGTGAGATTACTTACAGTTATAAAAATTGCTCTGCTGTATCATCAATTTGACATTTTCCCTGAGATTTGTAATGTAACATTTGAAGCTTGTGTGGTCCATGCATGGAAAATGTGTGAATAATTTTGAAATGGTGTCAAATCTTTACTGAGAAATTTCAGTTAAGTTAGTGGTGATCATAATTATTTTAAGGAGTAGTCATATGCTACATAATGTATAAGTTATTTTGGTGTGTTCATTTTGGAAGTGGAATAAGTGAACTTTAAAAATGACTAAACTTTTTGTCACTTAAGTTTTTTTTATGTTTAACTGATTGCTTAAAATTTTGATTTCTAACCAGCTAAGTGTATAATTTACAAATTGAGTGTACCAATGCTTATTTTTTGATGCATTTCAATTTATGAGTGAAAGAACGGAAATTGTTGACATTGTATCTTCAGTTACTGATATTTTATTTGTCTATCATGCTGTTGCAAAATCTAAGTGGTTCAGTGGTAAATCAAAGAATAATCTAAAGAAATCTGATGCACGACTAAAAACAAAAAATAAGAAAACAAAGGTAAAAAACTGAATCAAGAATATGAGCATAGAGCTCATTTGAAATAGGACTTATCATCCTGGATCAATATCTAAATCTATGTGGTACTGAGGTAAAGAGTGTGTAAGATTATTTCGGTCAAATAGGGCCACAAATGTCACCTATAATCATTTAAGCTTAGTAACGCTACCTTACTGAATTTTCCTCAACAATGCTTTGTCTCAATCAAAATTGTTTTTAAATCTAACATGTTTTCTTCTTTCTCCCCCCCCCCCCCCCCAAAAAAAAAAACAAAAAACAATAGTTTTTACTGTAAGTATACATTTTTTTCAGACTAAACACTTTGGATTGGATAATATTGTTGTGTTTATATAACTTTGTTTTGAGAAATTATGGAATGCACCACATGAAATACCACTTCTACCGGTAGTTTGTTAGTCATTTTGTGCTGAATTCCTTCATGAGCTAAACTCTAGTCCACAATTTCAAATGAACTAGCCGCTGCACGACCAGCATGGTCGCTTTTAGTTTTATATTTTCTTTTGCAAAACAGCTGAACTGAAAGTAACATATGTAAGGAATGTTAGGATTACCTGTCATTATAAATATACGTTGTTAAGGAGTATTCTCTATAAGGCTGATTCTAAAACATCGTGATTAAAAAATGGGAATTTCCATTACTTCAGAATCGAGTTAAAGATAAGACTGAGAAACCCAATACCAATGATTTTAAAAATGACATCTCTCTCTGTATGTACTATTTTTGAAAATTAAGATAGCTACACTTTATCATTACATCAAATAAGAAATTGTTGGGGAAATTTTCACTCAAAAAATGGAGTAAAAATTCAGCAAGTACTGAAATATTGTGTGGATTACATCACTCTCTGTATGTACTTTGTTTCCAATTCAGATATCTACACTTAATCATATCAAATGAATAAATTAAAATTATTCACAAGTAAAATACAGCAATTAAATTGTACCAAATTATGTGCTATCGTTGAGCCACTATACACATGTGGTTGTAAATTGCGGATGGCCACTAATGTTAACATCCTGTAGTTGCAGCTGTTGCCATTCGGAGCATAGAAATATCGTCGATTTTTGTGCCGCATACCTTCACGTTTTATATATATAGATATAAGACACGCTCATTATCTGTACCTGTAAGGAGTTTATTTCTGGTTTGTTGACTTGTGCCTTTTATACCCCAAATTTGTGCATTTTAATAATGGCAATAATTTGATTCTCTAGGGTTATAGTAACTCTCACGTTTAAATTTTGATGGTTTATTTGTAGAATGTTTCTGGGGAGGGGGGGAACTCCTTGAAGTGGAAAAAAAAGTTCTTTCAACTTAAAAGCAAAGACAGACTCTAAATATTCTGAGAAATGAAAGTTAATTTTTCATATGCAGTCATCTTTTACCATAGTTTGGTATTTTTCGCTCATCAGTGACACCAGAAAGAATTTTCTGGCAGAAAATGTACACAAGGTATACAAAATGTGCATTTGAACCATCTTATAATTGGATGCAACACTGGTTAAGTCTCAATGTGATGAGTGCTGTTGTTGCCAATGCTTTAGTTAACTAGTGCAGAGTTATAGACTTTTTTTAAAAATTAAAATATTTGTGCATATTTGTCTATGAATGTTTTATTTTTGTTTCTACATGCTTGTTATTAAACATCAGCAATTCTAATTAAATCTGTCATTTTGAAAAGGAGTCATCTCAATTTTTTAAAATTTTTCATGAGAAGCAAAAACTATAACTAACCTTCATGCATTATTAGTTAGACTAAATTTAGTATTTATTATGTTAATAAGGCATCAATCCTGATGCAAAAATATAATTTAATATTTTTTAACTTGGGGGGTGGGTGGGCAGAAGAGTTTTTGAAAAGTGGAGATGACTCCTTTTCAAAATGACTAATTCAATTATAGTTGTACCGTAGTACTTGTAGTTAATTAGTTCCAGAAAGCATGAGTACCAAATAAATTTTTTCTCACAAGGATCAGTGTGAATTGAATTAATTTGTTCCTGAAAACTAGAATTTTCACATTTTGCTGGACAAATAAACGGGTTAATTTTTAATACAAAATCTTCAAACTAGATGGACATAATGCAAAACAGTAATTAGATCAAATAAAATTTATCTTCAACTCAACCTGTACTGAAAGGGGTAGATGGCCTCATGAGATAGTGTCGGTGAAGAGGAGGAGTCATTGTTTGGCAGGAGAGTCCCCTTGCAATAAAACATTAGGTCTTTACACAGGAATTCTGTCTCTTTAAAACCACCGATCCCTGTTCTAGACTCAAATTTCACTACAAACCTATCAAGAGAAAATAGCTTCGGCTTAGGTTTCAAAATGTTTCTAAAGTGAGACATTGTTTGATCATGAAACATGTCCACATTTCAGCCTGCTAGCGCTTTGTTAGGTTGATAATTTTTAAAAAAAATTGTCATTCAACCTTTTTCAGTCTTTGTTTTGTTTTGTTTTGTTGGGGGAGAGATGACGTGGGGATGCTGTCTTTCTCTTATACAGTAGATTTCGGTTAATTGGACCAGCTGCTTATTCGGACCGAATCCCATCTTGTAACATAAGGCATGTTCGTTTAATCAGACCAGCCGGTTATTAGAACCAAAATGATCACGTCCCGATGTGGTCCGATTAACCGGAATTGACTGCATATGTTTTAGCATGTGTGACAAATATTCAAATATGAATTACCAAAGTTTTTTTTTTTTTTTTTTTTCTTTTTTTTTTTTTTTTAATGTGACAAGTACCAAAACAGGAGAGTTACTGAGGTATGACTGCATCTCTATAGTAAAAAAGTCTTATTTTAGAACAGAAATGGATTGTTTTTAAAATTTTATATCTATTAATTCTGATAAATTTTATACAATGATAATAAACTGAGGTTTTTAGGAGAATACATATGGTAGGATGATTTCTTAAATGAAATTCTTTGTGAATCATTAACGAAAAATAAATTTGAAGTTCCTTGCAAAAATTCAGCACCATATGAATCTTGACAATAAATTTTTCAAAAAAAAAACATTCTGAATTTTATTATTTCCCCATTTAGGTATGTTGTTGCGATGGTTTATGATGTTTTATGATCAAGAAATAATTGAAGAAGAGGCATTTTTGAAGTGGAAGGAAGACGTAAATGATGATTATCCTGGCAAAGGAAAAGCCTTGTTCCAAGTAAGTTGAACATTTTTAACTGAAGTTTACATCATTCTTTTGAATATAATATGTAGCAACTTACTTCGTAGCCAATGTTTTCAGTTAGTTTCTATGTGTGTGCAAAATTCATTAAGATAATTTTTTATATTTGTTTAATTTTTTTAAAAAATGTAATTACAGTTGTATTTGTGAGTGGTTAAAGCTGTTGTGTGCTAACCCTATATTGAATTTGCTCACCTCAATGTTAACATATGGGGAAAATGTGTAATATTCTGTAGCATAAATTCTAAATAATTCAGGCTACATTTATGTAGCTGCACTATTGACAGCTACATAAAAGCCGATAATCCAATAAAAATGTTATTTTCAGACAGTCTGAACTTTCTGCACCTTGCAACAGATTCATTTTATAAATTTTGTAACTTAAGGAATGGATGAGCATTTAAAAAACACATTAGATAAGTTCCCCCCCCCCCCCCCCCCAAATAATTTAAATTTTAAAATATTTGCATTTAAAATTTAAAAAAATAAGGAAAATTCTCCAAGGTGTCAAATTACTGTATCTATTACAGAGTACTAACAGAGTATCTGTTACAGAGTAACTAAAAATCTTTCAATCCAAGTCAGCAATCCTTGGACCCATTTTTCTCCATAGGTTAACATTGAAGTGAAAAAATCCAATAGGGTTAGTACATAACAGCCTTAATTTAGTCAGCAATGAATATATATATATATATATATATATATATATATATGTAATGAAAATTGCATAGTATCTTTATTATGTAATAGCAGTTATACTAATGTGTAATAAAAGCTTGTATTGTAAATGTATTTTTTATATTAATTTGAATATTTTATTCAGTTATTTAGTTGCATTTTATGTATATTTTAAATAAGGAATTAAAAATGTAAAAAAGCATATTAAAATAAGGGTACCAGAAGGAAAAATTGTTGAGTTGGAGTTGCTGTTGGGAGAAGGTTAATAAAAACTGGAACCTATCCTGATGCTCAAGTAATGATTTTATTCCTGGTTATATATGAATTTTCTGTCATAGAATAAATATCATTATTGAATCATTAGTTGTATGTATTGTCTTGAACACGTTTACAGCTATTAGTGCCAAAGGCAGCCCAGTGGTTGTTTTGTAATTCGGATATTCAGGTTCTTAGTCGACTAAAAATATTCTATTTATTTTTCATTTTTATGTATTCAGTCAGAAAATGCTTCTCATCAAACTCTAGAAGTCTGTTTCTAATGACATTGAAACAGTCTGTTGATTAATATTTCCTTTCTCCGTTCAAAGCTTTATTATCTCGTTAAGTGGATTTGTGTATAATAGAGCATTAATAAGTTTGTTGTATAGAAAAGATGTTTGTAAATGTAATGTAAAATGGAAAGTATGACACAAGCTTAAGGGTTATAATCCTGACAGAAATTGTAGCGTGACAATGGTTTGCAATCCGTTTTTTAAAAAAGGTCCATTTGATGTCTTATATGTGACTACTGTCAGTCTGCTAAGCAAATTCACTTCTGTCAAGATCCAACAAACTGTAAACTCTAAATTATTATTTGCTAAACAAAACTTTATGAAAGTTGGTATTGTAGCATACTCTTTTTTTTTTTAACTAGCTGTCAGAAGACTTACCACTCTTCAACTTTCTGACATTCAATATGAAATGATATAACGCAAAACAATTATATTACGTTGCAAACAAAAGCTTTAGAATTCACTGAAAGATAAAATCTCAAAGTAAGACAACAGAAAAATGACTTTGTCTCTATTACATGATGTATTAAGAGGAAGAAACCTATTACTTTCAGCAGAATTCCTATTTTGTGTAGCTCAATTATATGAATAAACAGTATAGTTAATTCCGGTTAATCGGACCACATTGGAACATGCCCTATGAGGCATTTGGTTTGTTTTCGGTCCGGATTGGACTGTATATAAAATATCTCCATTGAGTTTTGTTCTAAATATAGCATTTTTCCTGAGCATTAACATATTTTGTTTGTAGGTAAATCAATGGTTAACATGGCTGGAAGAAGCGGAAGAAGAAGGATCAGATGATGGTGAAAACTGAATCTTAGGAAATTGACTGTCTTCAATGTCATATACTCTACTGTGGAATTCTTCCCTTTACTACAACTACTTCTCTACATTTCTCCATAAAATAACCCACTTCTTGCGAGGGATCACAGTCCTTTAGGGCCATTGATAATGTCTTGGGGGATTAAGAAATCAATTTTTTCCTTTTTGACTGTATTAATTGTGCATCTCTTATTTTCCACGAAGGTGTTTGCTGCTGTTGTGCAACTCTTTACATATGCCTGCCATGTCGGTTCCTTTGTCAAACTTTTTTATATATATTCAATGGCTCTTTTGGTGGAAGAATTACGATATCTAACAAAAAGTATTGCTACAAGACATCTCTTTGCACTGTGCTTAGTGCATGAAATTTAAGTATAATAATGCAGAAATTAGATTGGTTTTTAACAAAGACTTGTCATTCTAACTTCTGCACTAGCATGATTCTGTGGTTGTATGTGTTAAGTTATTGGTATGAATTTCAAAGATTCTTTTGCGATCTTGTAAAGTGTTCATCTTGGTTTGTTTTAAGGTAAGCCTTAAAAAAATTTAGTGGGTATGAATTTTAGTTCAGTTATGTGTAACATTAATAAATTTTTTCATATGATTATAGAGATTAAAATTTCATTGATTGCTTGTTTCAGATTTTATATCTCAGACCAAATAATTATCTTAAATCACCCCCAATCTTTGCCACTTATACTCTTACTTATTTATATTCACGGTCAAGTTAGAGCAATCGTCAGGAAATTGTGTTTGTTAATTGCAATTGTGCGGCAGTTATGCTGTACATACTTCTGTAATGAATACCTGTAATAAAATGTCTGAAACAGGTTATTTTAAATTGAAACATTAATCTCTTTGGATGGAGTTTGTCATCTTGTGTTTTGGTCATGCATTTCTGTAAGCCCTCTGCTGGCAGATTTTAGTAATATGGAAGAAATGGTGGTTTAGCATTTGTTAGTTTTTATGTGACTAATTTAAGTCAGTACTTTATGTACCTATCAATGAATTAGATTTTAAAAAAATTAAATTTCATTTTGTTTTGTTAGTTCATGTTTAAGTTTCCTATTCCATTATTTAATAAATATCTTTGTATTTTTACTATTAATAGAGACTGTGCAGCATTATGAATGGTTAAATTATAAATTCTTTTGAAAAGTTTGGTTGACAACGTAGACAAATTATGCAAAATTGTAGCAGACAATTTAAGAGCAATCATGTTTGTACTTGAATAAAAAGACATTTTTCGATATAAATTTTATACTGATTTATATTGCCTACCCTTAATGTGCTTGTGTTTCAACATACATATACGACACTTCACAAACCGTTTTCAAAAATACAAATGCTTTTACAATTTACATGAATGTATTGTCTTAAAAATCTGACTCGAAAAATCGGTAACTTTTATAACACATCTCTTTTAATACTAACTAGCTGAAAACCTGTACTTCGCTACGGAGTACATTCAAATTAAATACAACGGTCAATGTCTGCAATTAATGTCAAAAAATATATCTTTATAATAAATATAACGATCAATGTATGCAATTGATGTAAAGAAAACAAAAAATATATATATTTATAAAAAGATCGTAAGGGATATTTTTATAGACAAAATCATGTAGAAGAAAATATTCAAATTAAATCTAATAGAACATAATAAAGAATATAGTACAGTTTGAGGAACATACCTTTTACTACATTTTAATATTTTTTTGGATAATGTCCAATCTTCTGCCGCATTAGCAAGAAAGAAAAAAGACATTTTTTCTTATTTCGTTGTTATGCACGTGACACAAAATTAGTTTGAAGTATCACGAAAAGAAAAGCCTAGTGATCAGCATTTAATAAATTAAATTCTAAAAATGAATCTTTAAAAATTCACCAAAAATCAGAAAATGGAGGTAAAGATTCGAAAAAGATTTAATTTTAAAGGAATTTTTACGATCTTTCTCGTGATATAAATTTTATAACCCTCAAATCATTATTTTACATGCTAACTTTAAAAAAGTTACTAAAACAGCTTAAAAATTTAATTTTAAAAAATCTGACGAATTTTTCAAAAATCTTTCTTAGTGCACCCGAACACTATAAGAATCACCATGAAAATTTTCAGCCCTTTAGGTCCAGCAGTTTGCGTTATCTGTGAGTCAGTCAGTTAGTTACGGAACTGTATATATATGTATATATATATATATATATATATATATATATATATATATATATATATATATATATATATATATATATATATTTTTTTTTTTTTTTTAGGTGTATTCAAGTGTATAAAATGAAGTCTATAAGAGAGGGGTAGGGAGGCTGAATTTCTGATCTAAAGTTATTAAATTAAAATCATTTTCATGTGTTTTAAACATAAGAAAAGTTAGCTCAGCCAGATGCACCAGTTATTTGTTAAAATCTTGTTGCTTTTAATCATACCAAAAATAAAGTTTTATTTTCAGACAATATATTAAATTATTTGTGCATTTTTGTAAGTCATTGTCCTAGATTGGAACTATGCCTCTTCATTTTGAGAATCTAACTTCTCTATGAATGAAGAATGCTTTTAGTGGCATTTTTGGGTTGGTTTGCCACCTTTTAAAATACTTGACAATTTCCCTTGACTTAAAATCACATCATGGAATTAGTCCTGTTTTCCTAAGTATAAAATTCTTAAACTATAAAACTCAAACGATTATTTATTAAAATATTTGTCCATTTTTCTTATTCACTGTCCTGGATTGGAACTAGTTTTAAAAAAAATTTTTTTAAGAATTACCTCTGAAGGAAAAATGCCTATAGTGACAACATTTTTGGTTGATTTGCTATCGTTTCAAATTCTTGACAATTTTCCTTGAGCTAGCAAAATAGGACTAACTCAGTGTTATTCTAAATGTGAAATTTCCTGTTAACAAAAAATCCCTTTTCATTGAATAGATTATAGCAATAAAATTTTCAATGAACCTACCACCTTTGGTCTAAACTTATTTATGAACAACAGTATGAAATATGACTTTTAAATGATAGCTTAAATGTGGTAGATTGTTTTAATGTTTCTACTTATGTTGGTCATACAGGGTATAGATTAACGCTGAAATTATCTCAAATCTAAAGCTAAGTGTCCACTTGAGAGAAAGTCTCGAGATTAATCTCAGGGTGTTGTCCATTTGAGATCACTTACGCTCTCGAGACAGGTTCGTGAGACTCGAAGGTCAATGCAGTCTCGTGACCAGGAACATTTCGTGTCAACTAAAGAGTGAACTCTCTGTCAGTTGTGTGATTTGATTGCAGTCAGTTTGTTTTTCTACTTTCCAAATGGATTCGCGTCAGGCCCTAGTTTTTATAATTGCGTATAATATTGTGAAAAAGCGAAAAAAAAGGCGTGTTGGGTAAGAAAATGGGTGGATCGTCGAAATGAATTCAGAGCTTGTTCAACACTCGTAAATGAGTTGCAGTTGGAAGATGCACAACAATTTAGAAATTTTATTCGGATGTCTGCAGTGCAATTTGAACTGCTTCTAAATTTAGTTAAACACCAGATTGTCAAGCAAGATATAAAATTACGTGATGCAATTCCTGTTCATGACAGATTGATGGTCACAGTTTGTTTTCTGGCTAAGCATATTCAAGTACAATAGATTCCCGCTACATATTTTAGCTATTTTCTTTCTTTTTTTATGAATACATCTTTTACTTCAGCTTAATTTTATTATCAATACTATAAACTGCATACGTAGATCCAAGTTTTTGACCTAACAAAATAGTTAACAAAACAAAACAACTTTCTGACTAAAACTCAAAATTTATTGTACAGCACTACAAATCATAGCTGTAACATACTCGCAAATAAACGAATAATATGCTGGCCAACTGAGGAAGTCAAACCCTCTCACTGAAATAATTTTACACTTACCACTCGCTGAATTAGATTTTTAATTTACTAAATTTGAATTAGTATTTCATTCCCACCACAGTTTTTAAATTTTGTTGCAAATTCTTCGAACATGCTCATTTTTTTTTCGCGATTCCTGTATAATTTATGTTTCACGTTCCATAAAAATTTGTGTGCCTCATAAAGATGGATTAACTCCAACACTTCATCATCAGTCCACTCTCTTTTATCTGGT
The DNA here is from genome assembly GCA_907164885.2 of Dolomedes plantarius. Taxonomy (NCBI): domain Eukaryota; kingdom Metazoa; phylum Arthropoda; class Arachnida; order Araneae; family Dolomedidae; genus Dolomedes; species Dolomedes plantarius. The sequence goes on from OU015503.1 coordinate 124,498,379, forward strand.
ACAACTTTCTTTTCACTCATTTTGAAAAATTATTTTCCGATTTATTGCGAAATAAAAATTAAATAAAAGAAGGAAATAGTCTCAGCTCTGACAAAAATCTTCTAACAACGACGGAAGACTGGAGACTAAGTCACGAGAGCATGAATGAGCATGTCCACTTGTGACAGCTGCAATCACTGGTACTTCCACCTGCTTGGCCCCGAGGCTGTTCTCGGGCCCCTATCCATTTGTGAGTCTATTGTCAAGACTACTCTCGAGACTGTTTTGTCACAAGTGGACACTTAGTTTAAGACATGCTAACTTTTATTTATTTATTTTTTATATGGATAAAATTACAATTATTTCTGAACCGTTCACTGTACTGTGAAATGTGCCTTGCCTCAGTTCCCTCACATTTTTGAAAAAAATGTTAAATAAGCGTGCATTTATTCAAAACAGTGCAACCATTTTATCAAATGAAATTTTTTTTTTTTAATTTATGCGTGCAATTGATGACACCAGTAGAATTTTTGGTGTGGTCATCACAAAAACATTTTCTCTCATTGAGAGGAACTAAGCTCAATTGATAGCTATATTGTGTTTCATCCTTTTTGTAGTTCACACATGACAATTTTAGCATGGATATTTTTCTTTTCCTTAATTAATAATTTGCTACTAAGTGTGCTGGCTCCTGGTATCAATATCTGAAATGTGAAAATTGCCATGCCACGTCTTCCATCAACAATGTAATAACATTTTCTGCAGGCTTACGAATCTTAGCCAATAGTAAAATCAGTACTTTGATACCTCTGCTAACGAAGATAATTTGTTCTGGAATCTCATTTGTTAGCCGAAACATGATTTCCTGTAGGTTTCTATAGAAAATCATTTAATTAGTTTTGGGTGCTGTCCGCTATTTGAATATAAGTTTTATAAAATAATAAAAAACGCTATAAAAAGGCAAAAACTCGCCTAGGTCTTAAGATGAATGGCTACTCAGTTGGATGAAAGAGAATGGAAAGTATAATGAAAAACTGACAATCTTTACACTATTAGTTTTCTTCCTCCAAATTTTCAAAGTTTATTCAAGGTAAGTCTCCTCTTCAGTAGCTAGCCAGGAAGCTTCCAGCTGGTGGTCGGAGAGATAAAAAATTGTCCAAGATTGATTGAACTTACTTTTTTCAGAATGTTTATGAATTGATTCAGGCACCAAGACACAAAGTCTGTTCATTTCAGTTTTGTTGGGATGCCACTTAGTAGTCAAAGTTTGAAACTCTTCCCAGTAGTGCCACATTTTTTAAATGTCACCTGTTGGCATTACTCCCCTTTTTATTGCTGTCCTCTTCCTGTGGCCTGACCATTAATGTTTGCTACTTTATGTTAGCCTGCACATCCACTCGAACATTTGTTAGCCGAGTCTGGAAAAACAGCAGATAAAATCTTTGTTAGCCAAAAAATTCATTAGCAGGGTCACTCGTTAGTCGAGGTATCACTGTATCATGAAATTGTGTACATAGTGATTAAAGTTTAAATTTTCTTAATACAGAAAATTTTTTGTTTTTAATTAGTGATTGTGTAGTCCTTAAGCTCTGAAAAGTTTTGTTCATACATATAGTGGTGGTTCATAGATATCTGCTAAATTATGGCCTCTGAAAAATGTTATGTATGCCCAGTGCTAGATTTCTAGAAATAGAGGTGCCAGAACAGTAACCTTCTGGGGGGTATTCCAAATTATTGGTACCGGAGAGGTACCAATAATTTGGAAAGAAAGGTACCGGAGAGAGGTAAAGAGAGGTACCGGAACGCCGTTCCGGCACGTTCCGCCTCAAATCTAGCCCTGTGTATGCCTATAAATGATAATTGGCTAGCCTGATTGTTAGGAATAAGATTTAAGGACATGTGCTTTGTGCAACCCTGCACAAGACTAAGGATCCTGGTAAGTAAACTCTTTGCCTGAGCCCAGCATTGGTTCTCAATGTCCCCTTTTCCACACAGATTGATCATTTGTCCTAGCCTTGCATGAGATGGTAAGATGCAAGCCCAAATTCTCAGCATCATTCTGTCGACCGCTATCTGATGTGACCAAGTTTTGGTTAATCATGCATAAATTGCAACATTTCTCGATAGTCATTGTTTATTTAATTGGAATTGTGAAAATTTTTGACAATGCATATTTTACTTAGTTTGTACAGACCTTAAAGCCCTTAAGAACTCCTTATTTCCAGTTCCTATTTTCAAGGGCCCTTAAAAGTCCTTAATTTTCCATTGAAGGCCCTTACTCTTTTTTGCTTACTCTCTGGTTGAAATGGGGACGTAAGCATTAGAGGGGGTGAGGGGAGTTCAAGCCCTGCTTACTTTCGTTGGTAATGGGGGAAGGGGGCATTAGATCAATGCTTACATAAGGCAGAAAATATACACACAAGAATGTACTGTAATGTGCTCCTGGCTATGCCAACCCCCCTCAAACCAGTACTGAAAATTAGTTCTATTTTTACTGTTAATGGTTTAATATCTATAAATTTTTAATCAAAAATATACAAAATTTTACTGATTGAAAAAAATCATTTGGCCCATGAAATAGCAACAAGAAACTTGCCAAACATAAACAAAAGAGAGGGTGAGGGTCAGAATCTGCTATTTTTGCTTACAAAGGGAGGGAGGGGTCTAAAATGACTGAAAACGTTTTTAGGTAATATTTGAATGGCCCCAAATGTACTTATTTTCAAGCTGAAAACTAAAGGTATGACTCCAACGATTGGCTAGGGGAAAATGCAGATGGTACTTCGGCCATCGAAACAGTGACTATCTTGAACTGAGTATGTGTGTGTTGTTAGTTTTCATTATTATTCAGGCTTTTTTGATCACTTTAAAATATAATGCTTTAATACCATAATTTATATAAATGCACATAATTACTTATAAATTAATAAAGTTAAATGTGGGAAAGCCAGACAGACTGCAACATATAATTTTGAAACAGTATTTATACTGTAATCAGTTTATAAAGTTCATATTTTATTAGAATATTATCTTAATGTTGAATGTGTATGTGATCATAGCACTCAAATATTTTAAAATGGAAATCAAAGGTATTTTAAGTAATTTTTAGGTCTTTTAAAATGCTATTGCAGGTCGTTAAAAAGTCCTTTAGAACACCTTATTTTTGATATCTGAAAATGAATACAAGCCTTATTTTATTACTGGAAATAGGCCACTGAGTTGATAATTTGTTTCATCTTATTTCACCGATATTGAAAATATTGATAGGGTTCAGTGTGGCTTTAACTGTACTCAATTTCTATCATTTTGTTTGCAGTATAAAGGATAAAACAATGAAATATGTTTCAGCGGAGATGCAAATTCATATGAGTTGATTGCTTTAATGACGTAAAAATATAAAACCATGTTCAAAACTTTTCCTCTATCATAGCTGAAGTGAAAATTCATACAATTAAATAAATAAATGATCATTAGTAATTTGTGAAAAAAAATCTTTTAGTTTGTGCCATAAATTATGAATACTGAGTTATTAACAGACTTTGCTACCCCTTGGTGGGAATCCTGTATACAAGGATATTTTGAAAATACCCAAAATGTTGATAGTGGTGAACTCCTTTTCTGTGTCTGTCTTTTTAAAGTGGGGAAATTTATTAATCTACATGGTTATGATAATTAACACTGTGTAGCCAAATATTTTGTTTACCAATGATTCCTTGTTCTTGAAGCCTAAAACTTTTTATAACTATTATTTTTTCTTAAAATGTAAAATGTTTTGAGAACCCGTAAAGATGTTTTATTTACTTACTTTATGTTGAGAAAGTCCAGAACATAGTTTATCCCAAAATATGATTTTTAGTACCATTTTTAATTTCCTTTCCAGATAAAAACAAACCAACAAATGCTCTCCAAAATAAAATTGCTTACCATTTGTATATTTTCTATCTGTCCTCTATTGATGGATTCTTTCCCCAATAAGTAAGAGTTGGCACCTCTTGACTCAATATAGTGTCATGTCATCCATATAGCAATTAGAAAGAAAATTATGAAACTTGTACCATACATCAAAATAATCTCCTGAAAAAACGGGCCCTCCAAAAAAAAAAATAATAAAAAAAAAAAAAATTATTCAATTAATCAGATTTCTCTTACTACAAAATAGTCTTCTGAAAAATAGTCTTGGGGCCCCCAACAGTTTGCCCCAGGCCCCGTAAAGACTGGGCGGCCCTGTATGGCTATTGCTAATGAATTCAGGATATTTCAATTCACAGGCTAGATTTTTCTATCTTGCAATTAAGTATGACAAACTCTTAGATAGCGTTAAGGCCGTTTGACAGAGGTGCTTTATACAGCACTGTCATTATATGCAAATTATTAATCTTACATTTCTATTACAGACATTGGTGATAGTTATAAAATATTAGCAACACAACTTGAAATGGCAATACCAATGTGAAAATGAAATTGCATATTTTTAGAATATTTTTTTTGTATTTTACAATATTTTTTTGGACTGTTTATTCTAAGATAATAAAATATAAGATACTCACTATATTAAAAAATGATACCTAATTATACTCTTTAAGTTAAATACCATTTTGAATACCATATATCATAAAAATTATTGAGAACGATTGGATAAATTATTGAACTATTTGTGCTTTCATTCATAAAATCAAGTTTTCTTTTATAAAGCTCTCAATTTATTTAAAAACACCCTTGCATGTGTCTTTTTCAGGTAATATATGCTGTTTTACATTAGATGTATGGAAAAGACTGCTAAACCTTTTTAACCCATATTGGACCACTGTCCTATAAATAGGACAGCTAATAAAACTTCATTTAAAAAAATAATAAAAATTTTCTGTGTGAATTTTACCATGACACCTTTAAAACAGACAGAAGTAACATATTATTAAAAAAAAAAAAAAAGAGTAGACAACCAAATTAAATTTAATTGAAAACATGTATTTAATAAAAAAAAAACCTTTAAAATTTGTCATTTTTTTAATCTGTAATTTGAGCATTATTAATTTTTTTCATGGGAAACATCTTAGTGGTTTTTTCTACTATAAAAACAGTGCTATTAGTGTAATTCAAAATATTTTCTCAAAAAAATATTTTACTCTTGTATTTTGTGTGTATTTACTAGGTGTCCTAAAAACAGGACAACGGTCCAATCCCCACCTATTTTTCTCCAAATTGGCATTGCATTCATAGCTCACATTCCTTTCTTATCTCTCTATGAAATACCTGCTCGGACAGCTGGACATAGCCAGATGACCCTAGAGGACCACTGTATTCGTTCAAATAGGGTATTGCAATATAAACTGGTCCTCGCGTGGAAGGAATTTTTCCAATGTATTCATTTAAGTTTTAAATTTTAATTGTTTTTTCTTCTGGAGACTTGCCACATGTGAACTGGCCATTCTTTGTGTGTACGCCTTCAGAAGGACGGGAGGGGGGGGGGGGTTGTTAAGCATTAATTAGAGAAAGTGGAATAATTAAAGGGGGCTTTCAAATCAGATCTATTATTAAGGCGTCGCATGTCAGTTTTATTCCAAATTAATACTACAAGCGAAAGTAGAAGAGGAGAAATCCCGAGGGGCTATTAATAGAACCAAACCTGATTGACGGGTTGACCACGCCCTGGTCTCATCTTCGGTGTATATATCACGGAGTTGCGCGAACTTGAAACAAAGGATTTTTAGCAGATAGATTAGATTTGTACCCCGCTGGACGTGGGTCGCGAGTGTGAGATGAAGCTTGGCACGGATTGGATTGGATTGGATTGGATTGGATTGGATTGAGATTTAAGTAATGTTAGTTAATAAAGCTCTTAGATGTAATTTAATAGTCTTTCTTTGCTACAGGCCTATGTTTGTTGCTGCTAATTAGAAGAAATTTAGGGGAAAAGTTATGCGGGAATTAACGTGTAAAAAAGACCCCTGTCATATATATATATACGTATTTATTAACTAGCTGAATACCCGTGCTTCGCTACGGGGTACATTCAAATTAAATACAATGGTCAATATATGCAATTAATGCCAAAAAAAAACCCAAAAATATATTTATAATAAAATCGTAACGGATATTTTTATAGACAAAATGTAGAAGAAAATATTCAAATTAAATCTAATAGAACATAATTAAAGAATATAGTACAGTTTGAGGAACATTTCTTTTACTGTATTTTAATTTTTTTGGATAATGTCCAATCGTCTGCCGCATTAGAATATTTTTGTCAATTTATTTCGTTGTTATGCACGTGCGCAAAATTAGTTTACAGTATCACAAAACGAAAAGAAACCACGTGATCAGCATTTAATAAAATTAAATTCTAAAAAGTAATCTTTAAAAATTCACCAAAAATCAGAAAATGGACGTAAAGATTCGAATAAGATTTCATTTTAAAGGCATTTGTACGATATTTCTCGTGATGTAAATTTTATAACCCTCAGATTATTATTTTAAATGCAAACTTAAAGAATGTTACAAAAAATGCTTAAAAATTTTTTTAAAAATCTTTCTCTACACTATAAGAAGAATCGCCATGCAAAATTTCAACCCTTTTAGATCCAGCAGTTTGGTATGTACATTATCTGTCTGTCAGTCAGTCAGTTACGGAACTGTTTTATATACTATACAGTTGCTCCCAAAAGTGCTCGTTCACTTACGATTTTCAATGAAATAGAGGTCTATCCATTAATTAAAATGAATATTTCAGAATGGGTATTTAATAACAAGATCTATAATCTATTCTTAACAAAACTACATGAAATATTTTAAAAACATAGTAAAACTTTATTTCTAAGAAATCAATAATCAAAAAGTAACAAAAACTTTCTCACAAAAGTCATCGTACACTCGTAAAAAATCTTGGGATTAAGTTCCTCATTTTTCCTTCTCCATACTATTATATGCCCATCGGAACCAAAAATGTTAAACTTGCTTTCATCGGCAAATAAGACATTATTCCAGTACGTTTGGGGCTTATTTATCATTGATAGTGCGAAGGAAAGACTAAGCTTTTTGTTTTCCTCACTCACAAAAAAATTTCTATGGGCAGAGCACCCATGTAATCCAGCTGCTCTGAGAACTCGTCGAACAGTTTCAGGTGAAATTGAAGTAGAACATGTCTCATTAAATTCTGCAGAGACTTTTACAGCACTCAAACGTGAATTTTTCACAAATTTTCTAATTAAAAATCTCTCATCACCTTTTGTTAACTTTGCCGGACTACCTTTTCTTACCTTGTTTTCCATCCGATTTTCTTCTTTAATGCGTTTTATCACATACTGCACAGTAGAATGGGATAAATTAGGTAATTTAGTAATATTCCGAACTGATTTACCACTACTACGATGAAAAATAATTATTTTTCAAAAAAATTTCAAAAATTGATTATAATCAATTTTTGAATGCTGTTTGTTGTTTCTTTATAACTACGAGCCATTTTTAAATAAAAAATAGAATATTACGGAGTAGGCAAGCAAAAATTAAAGCCAAACGATATTTTAAATGCCACTACAATTCAAAAATAAAAATAAAGCGCCAGACGATAATTTTCATTGGGAATTTATCCGAAAATATTTCAGTGTACGATGACTTTTGTGAAATAGTTTTTTTTACTTTTTGATTACTGGTTTCTTAAAAATAAAGTTTTACTATGTTTTCAAAATATTTCATGTAGTTTTGTTAAGAATAGATTATAGATCTTATTATTAAATACCCATTCTGAAATATTCATTTTAATTAATGATAGACCACCTATTTCATTGAAAATCGTAAGTGTACGAACACTTTTGGAAGCCACTGTATGTCACTGTCTTTTTCCTCAAATTGCACACCAAGTAATTTACTGGTTTTGCCGAGGATTTCCAGGTCAAATCTCTTATTAAGTCGACTTATATATTATAAAATCTCGAGTTTTAGATAACAGTTCGACAAGGTTCGAGTACGAAAACATGACATTCACACGAAAAGCGAACTAAAGATGGAAGAACGGATGAACATTGATGCAGAAATTACAAAAGAACTAGTGCAATCTATTCCCAGACGTTTAAAAGCTGTTGTGGATGCTAAAGGATATCCAACTAAATATTAATTTAACGAAAAATTAGAATATTTACTAATATGTAGAGATTTTTTTTACGAGTGTACAATGACTTTTGTGAGATAAAGTTTTTGTTACTTTTTGATTATTGGTTTCTTAGAAATAAAGTTTTACTATGTTTTTAAAATATTTCATGTAGTTTTGTTAAGAATAGATTATAGATCTTGTTATTAAATACCCATTCTGAAATATTCATTTAAATTAATGGATAGACCCCTATTTCATTGAAAATCGTAAGTGTACGAACACTTTTGGGAGCCACTGTATAGATTATGAATGGAGGAATAATGACCCAACTCAAAACCTTTAATTTGGGGTCATGAGACAACATATGGCCAAAAACATCTAAAAGAGGATGAAATGAAATTTCAATTACTAAAGCTGAAAGCCTTTTTCTACCTTGCCAAGTCAAATTGAGAAAACTCAAATTTGCCAGAAAAGTTTTTTTTATTTTCTGAGCATTTCATTTAAATCTCCAAATTTTCCATGATAAATAAGAACAAGGTTCCCAAACCTGTGGGAACTCCCTAAAAGTTCCCTTTGAATTTTCATATTAAATATGTTCAACAGGTCAGCTAATTTCTGTATTAGGTGCCCCATCTCTGTGTGGCCAACTTTCTTCAACGTTTTCCATTGGAATTCTAAATTATTTATTTCCTGCTACTATAAAATACATAACCAAAAACAATTGCAGAAATAAAGATGTTGATGAAATATTAATTATTTCAAAATTGCCACTCTTATTTTTTATTGTGGACATTAAGAATTATAATTCTGTTTTGCATTTTTCTCAAGTTTCTTGTACCTAACAACTCATTTGCTGCTTTGCAGAGTCACATACTTATATCACTTGTCTATTTATTCTTCAGTAATAAAATTTTTAGCAATTTCTGTACGAAGTGTAGCAACAAAGTGCAGTCAAAATTTATGTAAACAGTACAATGTCCAATGTGACGCCATTCAAAACTATTGAAAATTAAGAAATTTCACTAAAGACATCGCCTGTCCTTACTCCATCGTCGTACATGAGTAATTTGATATGACATATACTGCAAAAGAACTAACATTATTTGGCTCATTATGGCCTAAACCAGTACCCCCCCCCCCCGGGAAGTAGGGTCTACTACTACCCCCTCGTGAAGTGAAGAAATACACTCATGGACAAAAAAATTAGCGCACCAAGGAGTCGTCAAAATGAAACGAAATTTTACATACGTAATCACTACTTTGATATAAGTAAATGATAAGAAAATCAAAGAAAAAGGATAATTTATTTCAGAGAAAAAGGCAAAAGAACGGAGGAGTTAATACTCCGTTGGACCCCCTCTAGCGCGAATGCACGATGCGATACGATCGGGCATTGAGTCATACAAGTTCTGTATCATGTCTTGAGACATTTCGTTCCATATTTGCTGTAACCTTGCCTCTAGTTCGTTCAAACTCGTGGGATGCCCAACTCGTCGTCCCAAATGATGCCAGATATGCTCGATTGGAGACAAATCTGGGGATCGGGCAGGCCAAGGAAGGGTAGTAACAGTGCGGAGACAGTCTTGTGACACCCTTGCCGTATGAGGCCGAGCATTGTCTTGTTGAAAAATGGCTCCTGGGAGCCGTTGCATTAGTGGCAACACATGTGGTTGCAGGATTTCACGAACATACCGCTGGGCTGTCATGGTGCCACGGAACAATACTAGGGGTGACCGTGTATTGTAGGCAATGGCCCCATACCATCACACCAGCTGTGGGAGCGATGTGTCGCTGTACAGCAAAGGCAGGATTGAAGCGTTCACCACGGGCTCTCCACACACGAACACGATTGTCATCACTGCCGAGATTGAATCTGGATTCGCTGGGTTCGTCTGGTTCCATTCCGCTGCAGTCCAGTTTCCTCGTGCGCGGCAAAACTCCAAACGGAGGCGTCGATGGGTGGGCGTCAAGGGCAGCACACGTAATGGGCGCCGCGATACCAACTGTCCTTCAGCCAGGCGCCTTCGTATGGTTCGAGAAGACACAGAGGCCCCTAGTGAAGGTGCTACCTGTGCCTGGATAGCGGCCGATGAAGCAGTTGGCTGTAAGCGTGCATTTCTTACGACGTGGCGGTCTTCTCCACGACTGGTCTGTCGAGGGCGTCCTGAGCCTGGTCTTCGTGTACATGACATCTCTCGGGTCCACTGGTCCCAACACCTCCTCACAACACAATCAAAGCGGCCTAATTGACGAGATACGCGCCTGGCTGACCACCCAGCTTTCATCATCCCGACGATTCTCCCCTCTCAAACTGCGACAACTGCTTATATTGTCTTCGAACACGGCGTAATGGCATGTCTATCTCAGCTCTTCCTTTGTAAATGATTCAGCACACTCAAACAAGCTTTAGTTACCTGTTTTATACTCCACAGAGTACGATGTTCAACGCCCTCTACCGGCTATACGTAATGCGCAATCACGCTGCATTTCTAATCATTTGCATATCTTCCCGACATGTACCTTCATTGCAAGTTTCGTTACGATCCCGCAATTATTTCTTGGTGCGCTAATTTTTTTGTCCATGAGTGTATATATATATATATATATATATATGTTATGCTAGTAAAATATGTTCTACACATTTTTTACTAACTATCAGCATCCCTCCTGAATATCGCTTCTCCAAGGGGGCATAATCCTCAGCTTGAGAACCTAAACAATAAGTTGGCACTTACTTAATGTACGTCTATAAAAGGGGATACATCTATAGGGCTTTCCAGTGTGTAATGAATTAACCTGCTTTATGAGGGCTTTATTTTTCATATTATATAATTACTCTTAAGCTATTTGCTTAAGAAAATTCGGCATGAAATATCTTAAATAATGTATCACAAACAGTTTATTTACTTTATTTAATAAAATCTGTGGTTTACAATATTAGTCCAAGAAAAAATACAATAGTCACTTTTTACATTCACTACTACAAATTAGATGCTTCATAAGTTTGTAAAGAAAACACTATAGTTCACACGAGTATTTAATACTAAAGGTAAAATGGTAGGACTGTAGCTAAAAATTAATTTCAATACTCTGAGGGAAGTTCTAAAATATATATAGTTGTCTTGTTGAAACATTTAATAGCTTAATGTTGATTTATATTAGAGCAACATGAGTTTTCTCACATGCATTTGCATAGAAAGAGTCTGTTTATCCAATGCATATTAAACACAGTAATACAAAAGGGAAAACTCCAAATGTGTTTGTTAATGAAACACCATTTTTTAACTGTTATAAATAATAGTTAAAACACAGAACAAAATACGGTGATCAGCAAATACAAACAGACTTTACCACTTATTTAAAATATTAACTTTTAATTACAAAATATATTAGGCACTTTAAATAAACCTTACGAAAATGGAGTCTGAGGGGTGGATTCCATATTGTAATATACGAGGAAAGCAAATAGCAGGAGAGCAATGATAACAGCTATCATAGTGGTTGTGGAGATTAGGGGTTTTTCTTCTTCTTGAGGTGGAGGTTGGGCTTGACTTACAATATCATCAGGACTCCATGGTTTATGGGGTGATAAAATTGGAGGATCATTTGACCATCTATAAAATATTGAAATGAAATAATTTTATATCATAGGAGTCGTATACCTTTAGGCAAAACTGCAGACGAAATGGTACATTTTTAGAGGATTTGAATTATAAGTATGACTGCATTTCATATCACAAAATATATAACATGGTCCTAATTCAGCTATTCTAAATACCAAATTACACTAACCACTTTCTTTAAATCAAATACATTAGATTAAATACATTAATAAAAAAATTATTAGATATGAAATTAATGGTACTTATGTCTGTTCTTTTCACACAACAGAGCAGAATTTGTAATATGTTTCACACAAACTATAAATTGGAAGCTGATTTATATATATATATATATATCGTACAACTTCTGTATGGTGGCCAGTTATGGTTCTTCTATAATAAAATTAAAATTAAAAAAAAGAGAGAGAGAGAAGAGAGTCGTTTTGAGGAGTGGCCATCGAATAGAAGTCTCTTCCATAACATTGGCTCTATGGAGTCCCTAATAGGTTCTGAACATAATGTGGCCTTTTAGGAAAGTTTCACTGTATATATAAAAATTATAATGAAATATTTTGCAATAGTGTTTTACATATTACTAACTACGTTTTGACCTAAAAGCTAAGCTATATGTGCTCATTCAATCATTCTACAGGTACCTGTACTTATAAAAGAATCAGCATTTACCCCCTTTCTTGGGTATATTTCATTGATATTTGGAGATATTGAAAAACTTTTACTTCAGAACACAGGTAAGCATCACAGTAGTCTATAGTATAAAGGAAATTAAATATATTGAGTCGAATGGAGTGTAGGGTCTCTGCATAAGCCCTCAATTGTACTAAAAATGCATAAAAAATTCCCTCTAATTTAAAATGTTATATTTTTACCAAAATTATATTTGTTTTCATGAATTCATATCTCATTTGAACTAAAAATATGTATTTAATTAGTACAGTAACTTTTTGAAAAAAAGATACAGTACTGATATCTGCAGAGATCTAAAAGAAAGAAGTTTTATGGTTACTAGTAAAAGATGAGAAAATTTACATTTTGAGTACCCCTTTCTTTTAGATTATACAGGGTGTTTCATATTGAATGGGACAAAAAGAATAGCATAGTACAAATTCTGTAATTGATTTATTTAGCCAAAACAAATTAATTCTGAAACTACAATTATATAAGTTTTATCTGACAACAGCGAAAAATCTTCCGGTTATGAAATCGCCGCTAGAGGCACTGTTAATTGAAATGGCGCTATCCATGCAGGAGAAAGCGTACTGTGCTTTGGAATATGCCAAAACATCATCTTTTATCACTCCCTCAGTTGGAGGAAGTGGTTCCCGGCTTCATCTTGCAGCAAGATGGTATTCCACCACATTGGCATAAAAACGTACGTCAGTACCTGAATGATAGTCTACCCCTTTGCTGGGTCAAACGATATGCCATTGCTTTGCTGGCCAGAGAGATCCCCAGATCTAACCCCTTGTGATTTTTTCCTGTGGGGTTTTGTTAAAGACAAAGTGTTCGTGCTTCCATTTCCCGAGGACTTACAGCAACTGAAGCAGCAGATAACTGAAGTGCTCGAATCATTAACAAAGAATATTCTATCAGGAATGTGGCAGGTACTGGAATACCACATAGATATTTGCCGTGCCACTGGAGGGTCACACATAGACATCTATAGAACTTGGATAACTATAGTTTCACTGTAAATTTGATTTATCAAAATAAAGTAATTACAGCATTCACAGGTATGCTTTCTTTTTGTCCCATTCAATATGAAATACCCTGTATTTTTGGGGAGAGCTGCTTGTATAATATTAGTTCACATCATTGCTATTTTTATTCATTTAAATGAAATGAATTTCCCATGCAATGATTATTTATTTACTTTACAGAAACCAGGGTTATCAATTTCTATTGTGACAGGCAGTAGTGGTTCATTTACATTACATTGCAGTACTCATTGCAGATACCTTAAGCTAATTACTTATTAACTTCATTTACAAGGTTTCATATGTATGACAGAAGTACACATATCAAATGGCTAAACTGAAATGTGCTTGAGCTAAGACTTAATTTTTGATGGTTTCCTCTGTATCTTGAACAAAATTATAAAACATGGAATTTCAATCCTTCCTTACTTAAACATGCACACAGACACACGCACACACACCAAAAAAAAAAAAAAAAAACTTTAGGAAACAAAAAATATACAGACACATTTGCAAATAATATAAATTTCTACCTTTCTCCTTCAACTCTTGACAATGGCCGACGGCGTAACTCATCCACACTGGAAAACAGAAATATATTACTTTAAAAATAGCACCTTTGAAAGTTTTTTTTATAAGCAATGTTAATGGTTAATTTCACTGCCAAAACATTTTCACAATCATTGTTTTTCTCCAGAAGAAGAGAGTAAAAAAAGATAAAATTGCATTTCTAATATATATATATATATGTGTGTGTGTGTGTTAGTTAAGCCAAAAAGTATTTCTTATTCCCTAACTTAATTTGTCTGATAAAGTACTAATTTTATGAACTCCTTTTAAACTTTTCATAATTTTTATATTTACCCTCAGGTGAGCTCGGAGCTAAAATTGACCCGCAATAAAATAGACATACCAGTTTAAGAGTATACGGCATTATCACATAAGGCAATGGCCGACTTAAAAATTTGCTGACCTAATGATAATTCTGACCACAGGAAGGGTCTACTTTGAGAATCTGAGGTATGAAGTAATGTATAATTACATTTTTACATTTACTCTCTTCAGGAGGCCTGTGAGGAACAGTGGATGGCCAACACCTCTGTTGAGTCTTTCTTACTAACGTCTTAATTTTTTTTATATGAAACTGTGTATTTTTATTGAAGTATCACCACTTGTGCTGCCACAACTACAATTTTACAATGTGTTTCTGCTTTATTTAAACCGTAACATATATATATATATAAAATATGTGTGTGTGTAAGTAAGTAAGAATTTAAGGGATGGGAACTTAAGGGAATTAAAAAGGGGAATTTTGCATACAGAAAACAGGTTTTAAGTTTAAAAAAAATGCCAACAGGTGACACTACTCGTCCACGGTGTCTCGGTTTAAGAGAGTCCTTGAGCGAACAGCAGAGGATTGCGTCAACATCGAATGTTCGAAAGCAGGCAGTAATGAGTCACATATCACGCGTTGTTTTTAAAAAGGCGGCAGAGCTTGGATGATTCTCGTCGTAAGCGGACGCCTGTCGTCCTCCAGCAGGCAGCTAAATGGCGCTTTCCGCCATCTTAGAATCGTTGGTACTTACGTATTATAGCTGAAACTTGGCGGCTGTTTGCACTTGGAATATCAGATCGTCAATGCCTAATTCCTCGGTGGCAACCTATTTTCTAACCGCAAGTTCCAAACAACGTTTTGAGAGACAGCATGTTAAAAAATGCATCGCCAAGCGGCAAAGTTTCAGCTATAATACGTAAGTACCGAAACGTTAAGTTGAAGATAAATTAAATAATCTGCCATCTAAATCGTTCTTTACGAAATAAATGCTGTATCAGCAGCTACCAAGTGTCTCGTTTTTCTATTCAGCCACGAACTGCCTAATATTCTAGATGGGTGCGCAGCAAATTGCCGTGACATACATATACAAACACACATAGAGGGATCATATTTATTTTTACAATTTAAAAATTAGGCGTAGGAGTTTCAAAGGACTTTTTGAAGTATTTTTAAAGACCTTTATAAAAAAAAATTGAACTTTTATTCTCGCAGTTTAGACAATTAAAAATATTTCAGTATTATGACAACCTTGTGATAGTTTTATTAATAATTACAAGCTAAAAAGAACTTTTTATTTACCATGTTTTTAAATTTTCTGTTGAATCCTATAAACTCGACAATTCTATGTATTAATAAGTACTTTTTAAAAAATTTTTTGATGAATTATCCCATCCACTTGAAAGAAAATGAAGTTAATTGGAAGTTAACTCGCGTTTAACTTTTCTTTCCCGTCCCGGCCGATAGATGGCTGCACCATTCTACAAAACAAAATTAACCGAAAATGAATTCAATGCTGCTTAAAGATGGCTAAAAGTATCAAAAGAATGCATTGTCATCGTGTTCTGGGCTATTCTAAAAGTTTCAAATGTCTAGCTAGTCGGGAAGTTAGTTAAAAATCGATTGCAAGATTTGTATGAGACAAAGACGCACACAAACAAGAAAGCGAGTTAATAAAAACATGGTAATAATAATAAATTTGATTTGATTTTATCTAATGATTGTTTTAAATTATGTCTGTCTAGTGCAAAGATTTTGTAATTAAAAAATGAAAAAAACCCAGAAATTTCCCATTGTGCTGTCTATTTATCAATTGGCCAGCAAAATGTGAAATTTCCGGTTTTTAGAAGTAATGTAAATTAATTGAATTTACATTATTTCTTATGGGAAAAATTCGTTCGGTACTCATCGCGCCTTCTGGAACTCATTAACGACGCGTACCGCGGTACCACTGCATATACACTATTGTAACCAGTATAAAATTATTAACCAGTATTAATCCCTGCATATACACTATTCAACCACTATTGATACCAATAAGTATTTGGACACCCATGCAAATGACTATATCTGCGGTCCTGATCTCCGAAACAACATTGGCTTGAGTCGCATGCAAGATGCCACAAAGTGCAGAGTTATCTGATTTCGAGAAAGTTGTAACGAAGTATCACAGAAATGGTCGATCCTTAAGGAGGCAGTGGACCTTCAAATCTAACTTTTTTTGGTTTTGAATGGATTTGTTTGAAATTTTAATATGTGATTAGTACCATAGATATGTAAAAGTAGCTAAAATTTAAAGATGAAATATTGATAATTTATGAATTACGAATTATTAATTATATCAAAAATTGGCCTCGTTAAAAATGTTCCAGGCGCATTTCTTTTGCATATAATATGATCATTTTTATTGACAGGATACCTTATAGAACTAACAACGAAACTTATTGCTTATTTTAAGCATTCATTAAAAATATAAAGAGAAAAAAATAACAGTGAAAACACCCTTTTTATGACGCAAAATACCTATAAATCATCTTTTCGAGTACAAAATTTAGAAATTCTAAGCTACGAAGCATAATTTTTTTCAATGATATTTATTTGATACACAGTTAAGTATATAAAACTTAAATTTCAAAGCAATATGATCATTAGAAATGCGCCTGGAGCAGTTTGAATATTCGTATGACACGAAAATTTTTATTTTGAGAAAAACACATTTAAAGTTATTGCTATTAGTAAGCACATAATATCTAAATTAAATACAAATGCCTATAACTGGGAAAGTAATCACAGAAATTAAAATTTTTTTTTGCAACACATTCCTACTTGTCCGTAGTTTCACAATTCAATAAAATAAAATAAATCAAATTTTTGGACAAATTTCACAATTTTGAAAGTCCACTGTCCCCTTAAGGGATATACCTATAGCGAGTTTAATTACCCCTAGACATGAATGTGTTGGATGGCATCGTCGGGATTCCACGCGCTACCACAAGGCTACCTCGGGCCCAACCAGAAGCCACACGTTATATTTCATAAATAATGGAGCAAGTATTTACTTGATAGATGGACTTCCTGAATAACTTTCAAATGAAGAGTTTAACACCGGTGAGTCAGGGTAAGGTCCTCGGGATGGAGGCTCATTTTCCTCATCCACATCTGCTTCAAAATCCTCATTTCGCATCAGACGGACTAATTTTCTTTGGTAAACACCCCGCGTGGTACCTAACCAAAAATACACCAACTAAATTAAAAATGACACATCATTTACATTAAATGCCACTCTGACAGCTAGAAAAAAATAATACTGAATGAAAAGAAATTTATATACACAGGAAAATATCCAAACAATGAAACCCGAGTAAAGGCCTGTTCACACTGTATCCGCAACGCTACCACGTCACCTCCGAGGTTGTTGCCATGACCTGTGATTGGTTTGACGTATCACGTGGGCAAGTTCTTTGATGGACCATAATTTTTAACGTTCCGCATTCAGTGTGAACATGCCGTAAGAAGCAATTGATAACTGAATCAATATCTTGTTAGTTACTTGTACATATATGGGAAACGTCGCAACGTCACTGGCTACGTCAGTTTTCGTTTGCTATAGATCACGTGATTATCGGGTGGCAGAAAACAAAAGCCGTTCCTATGCGTTTGAATGTGTTTTTGAACGATACCTTCATTTTGAGTTAAATAATTAGTTTATTTATAAAATTCCTCATATTAGTTGTACGTAACAGGTATTTTAACACTTTTTTTCAATATTTAGCAAGGTTTAAGAAAATATAATCATTCTTTCGTCGAGAATGATTATTATTATGTTGAGATACGTATAGATATCAGGATAAGTTACTTCGGGCCAGCGTCTCGTATCGTAACTCCAGTCTTCCTCTTTCAATAAATACGGGTCACACACCGAATAAACCTTTCAGGGATGTACCTGAATGTTTAATTTAGTGATATACCTTTGTTTAGATAACCGTATCTAAAGACTTTGCGTAATCTGAGAGCATTTTATTCAACAAGCTGTAAGAATGCTCATTGAACGCCATGTTAAATTTATGCCACTCCTCGCCAAACAAGAAGTAAAATCTGCAAGAGTTGAGATGTGACATGCTGCGAGACACTGCCGACAATTTTATAGACCGATCACGCTCATTAGCATGCATGCTAAACATGAGTTAACTCGTTACTGTTTGAAGGCGGGTCGAGATCACCTTAATCCACAAATATTTCGAGAAGTCGAGTAAATTTCAAGTAAAACAGTTCAAACTTAAATGAATGAATCCGAGGTGGGAGAGCTAACAAATGCACTTATTTATTTACATCTATTTACAAATAAAACTAAATTCAAGAGCAGCGAGTTGCTCATTATCAGATGAGAGTCGAAAGTCCGAGAGACAAACTCTAGGACGTTACAAAGCGCCCTCTATATGGGTGGGTCCAAACACTGTTCATCTGCGTTTGTTCATGAGAACACGAGTTGACTCGTAACCGGTTAACAACGTGTTAAAAAAGCATTCATTAATCAATAAAATGAAACTATCATTAAGAGTTTCCCTTTTGCACGCAGAATTTAAATTATGTACCCAATACGCCGTCATATCCTCAGGCCATTCAATAACAACAGAACTATAAAAACTAACAGTCTGAACATCGTTCAGTGATCTGATCTGACAAATCCGTCACCGTGTACAGTAATGGCGGCTGGTGTCGTGGCCGCAATGTCCTCAAAATTTACTTCTGGAGGTGCGGGGTCAAGTGTTCCGGGACCGGTCCTTTAGCCAAGTCAGACTCCGACCCTTGTGGTGCTATTAACAAGCGGAGCCGCACCACTTCGCCCAATAGCTGTTATGGACTTTGGTCAAGGGACATCAGTCACACACAATGCAACCTCTGAGATTCCATTCTCATTACCCCAGAAAACCTATGGATAGCTTTATGTGTCCACAATAAGAGTATCCTAAAGATGACTTTCAAAAACAAGCCAAGTGTTTCTGCACAGGCCCTCGACACTCTAGAGCAGTGGTCGGCAAACTCATTAGTCAACAGAGCCAAATATCAACAGTACAACGATTAAATTATCTTTTTAGAGCCACATTTTTAAAACTTAAACTATATAGGTAGGTACATTGTTATTAACTTAATTAGGATTCTCCAAAGCTGGCTTTTGCTAAAAACATCCCCAATCTGATTGAGGTACGTTCGCTGAGGTCGACCCCTTCCAACTCGCCCACACATACTCGTCTTGTATACTTATTTCGTCTATCTCCTTTCGTTCATCCTCTCTATATGCTCAAATCCTCTCAACATACCTTTCTCAATCCTCGACACTAGATCTTCTTTCACTCCATAACGCTCCCTAAATTAACTTCATAAACTTAAAGTTTTAAGCCATAGTAAAACTATAGGTGCGTTGAATAAAACTTGATATCATACTTAATAACGATATTATTAATTGATAAAATTAAATTGTAAGGTATCCATAAAATTAAATCATGACAATGACAGACAAACACTAATGGGAACAATGGCCTTGCATCTCCTTGGAAAGTTTGGGCAAGTCGAGTTTGTATATTGTTGATTTTAATTTTAGGCACAATTCCAGGTTCTCATCAATAAGACATCTGAATTTACTCTTGATGAGGTTCATGCTAGAAAATGATTGTTCGTATGAATTTATCGAACCAAATAAGAAAATAACAGCAAACGCTATTTTTTTCATCTGATTATATGTATGAGTCAGGAATACTATTCCAGGTGTTAAAAATCAACATCTTCCTTCTCCAGGTCTTTCAAAGCAGACCACTTGTGCTTTGAACTAAGTTCACATTTGTTTTTCTTCAATACTAGGTGGCCCGTGAGACCCTTTCGCATGCGATTAAATTACGATAAATTTTATAGCGGGGTTGGTGGTTTGTAGTAGGATGAAAGAAAAGCCGGTTCATTTGTAGCAATTGTTTATTTGTCAAATAACAGTGGTGCGTAAGGATAATACAAAACCAATTACAAAATGCCTTTGGCCACAATATTGGAGGTGAAGCATGAGACAAAACAGGGGAATATGAGATATGTATACGTCAAAACACCTTTGTAGACAATATTAAAAGTCAATTACGACAAAAACTCGTGGAAAATGTGAGATTTACATTACAAAACCTCTTTGTGCACACTATTTGACCGTGCCGTTTCGACGCATCCAGGGAAAGAACTTTAGGGCCAAAAGCCAATTTTTCGCTTCGAGTTTTTAACAAACAATACAATGTGTCATTCTGAATTAACAATTTGTCAGAGGAGGAGAACTTAATCTTTAAAATGGTACCTCATTTATCGATTTTGGTTCAGTATGAAGGGAGTAAAAGGGATAAAACAAAAAAACACCTTTTAGAAATAATATATAGATAGATATATTTCTATATCAGCACAAAGACGTTCAAATTTCGAGCTCCACAATTCTTTGTTTTTCAAATCAATTGCATTTCAAAGTTGCCAGTGTCAATATTAAAGGGAGAAAAATTTAATTCTCTTACAGTAGCATTAAGAGTTTTTTTAGAAATGCTAACGTCGCTTTGCTGTTTTTGACTTCCTGAAACCTGTTGAAAAAAGCTTCCCTCATATTTAAAAGCGTTGTTTTCAAATAGCAAATATCAATATCAGAATTATTTTCTTGGCAATGTTTCAATTGGCTTGGAAAGTGAATCAAAGTCGATTTATCAAAATCTTGAGTAAAAAGAGATAATTTGTTTTCGAATGAAATAACTTCTTCTAACATAAAAAAAAGTGTGTTTCCTTTCCCCTGTAGTTTACGATTAAGCTGATATACGGACTCGTAGATGAGACGTAACGTCTACCATGAAATTAATTTTTTGGATCCACTAATCGTTCGTTAGTTCTGGATAGTGAAATACTCTGCTCGAGGAGAAATGCTTTAATTTCTGTTTTTAAGGAAGCGAAACGTTTCAAAAAGTTTCCTCCTGATTACCAACGTACCTTGCCTTGTTATGCAGCAGAAGATCTGCGTACTCACTCTCCATTTCACACAAAAATTATTTTAATTGTCGGTGATTAAGAGCTTTAGTTATAACGGAGTTGATAATTTTAATCAACAATTCCATAACTTTGCAAATTTCTTCTGGAAATGTCTGCGCACAAAGCACTTATTGAGGAATGATGCAATGGTAAGTAAGTATCTCGTGATTAATTTTTCTCTTAAAAATAGCAACAAACCCGTTTCTTACGCCTGTCATACTTTTCGCCCCGTCTGTTGAAATTGAGATAATTTTACAGAGTTGAATATGATGTTTTTCAATGCACTGAATTACAGCATTTTCTATATCCTCTCCACGTGTTTGACCTTTGAGTGGCAATAATCCTAAATGTTCTTCTTTAGGATCTGTAGATGAACTAAATCGTACAAAAAGTGAAATTTGCGCTGTATCATTTATGTCACAAGACTCGTCAACTGCTATTGATAAAGATGAAACCAACTTAAGATCTTCGATTTACTGGTTGGTTATATTCGAAGACATTTTGACTAGACTAGACTTTCCTGTGGGAACACGCGCTCGGAAGTAATACATCGTAGAACACGATGCAAAGATACGACTTGACGATAAGCGTTGACATTTAATCTTTCTTGAAATGTTTTCTCATTAAGTCGCTTCAGAGCACTCGCCTAAAGATAAAGATACATAAACACCAACACAGTATTTAAAAATAGAAATAAGAACACCAGTTTCAAGCGCACTGTACGTGGTATTTTGTGGAAGAGCCACACTCAATGGGCCAAAGAGCCACATGTGGCTCGCGAGCCACGGTTTGCCGACCACTGCTCTAGAGCATGACGAGGTTCATCTTCGCCCACCATTGTGACAAGAAGGTTGGTTCAAGGTTCAGAAAGGGCACCAAACATTACCCAACTTCTCTCCCGGTTGCACTTAGGGATGCGACATCGATGTTTTTCAACTTTGGTTTAGTAATCTCTAAGATTAATGTCACCACGGTTAGTCATTTGATTCTCAGGTTGGGCTGACAAAAACTTGGTTGCTAGAGTCGGCGCATATCGCAGAATTTCCACTACACATTTTGTTACTTTTACCAGAAGATTGAGGAAGAAATTATTGCAATCTATTAACAAATCTTTTATTTTCAAATTAAATAATACAAAAGAAAATTACATACATTTACACCAATTTGAAGTACTGATGCAAAACCGACGTATGGGGGAAAAGTGAACAAGCTTATTTTTTCTTTACTGTAATTAACCATTATTGGGGCATATAATTATTATTCATTGGTTGTTGATTGCCATTTGTCTCTAATCGTTCCCCCTTTTGTATTCGTCCTTTTCAGATAACAGACAGAGTGGGAAAATTATGCTACGTGATTAATTTTTTTTTTATTATAGTACATTTTCCTTTAAAAAAAAAACATCGATGTTAAAACAAAATCGGCTTCAATAAATCGATGTTTTTATCAAAACATCGACATCGATGTCGCATCCCTTGTTGCACTGCTTCGGGATAAAAGAGTAGACATGATAACCCCCATAAAGTTGAGCACTCACCTAAAATTGGCCCAGGATTGAAACCAAGATTCTGTAACCTCTCGAGTAGCTCCTCGTCACTCAGCTCACCCACATTGAGTCCCTCCACTATGAGACTGTTATCCATGGCAAGTCCAATCTAACGTCCTTCAGCAAAAGAATGCTGCAAAAATATCACATTAAAATGACATAACTCGCAGATCATAATGAAAGACGACACAAAATTAATATTATTTCAAGTACTTTTTTTTGGTTGGAAGATAATGAAAACAATTCTATACATATAGATACTGGATTTCTATTCTTTGCACAGACCACTCACTTGTCTGTATACAAAAACCTTTTACCCAAATACAGACTCGCTAACACTTTTCCTGCGATGGAACACCTGAAATTCCAACGGAACACCTTGTTTATTTTGTAAGGTAGGTCATAAAACATAACTTTTTTTAAAAATGAGAAAAAATTAAAGATGTATTCAATATATAATTTTCGAGCATTCATCCATGAACTTCTTGTAGCCGTTTGAAACAATTCCAGGTTTTCGCGACACAACTATTCACCCTCTATGGCAGGGGTTCCCAAATGATCTCCAATCTAATCTGTTGCTAAGGGCTATTCCGATATAACTTGACGAAAATGGACACTCTTCGAGTCCGCTATTGTATATCTTTGGGTTTGCTTCGAGAGGGGAGATCGAATCAATAGATTAGGGCACAGTTTTAGGAGTGTCCGGTTTTGTCTCATGGCACGTACCATGACCTGACCATGGCACATCTCATATAGGCTTTCCCACAGCCGGTCGTATTCTTGTCCTGTATGTGCATTCTTCCTTAGCAAAAGAAAAAGTCAAGGTCAATCACTAAAAATCGGTGCACTCTCCGGAGAACAAAGAATTTCGAGAATGCCTTCTGTACGTTTTTTGCACCTGCCCTCTGGGCTGCAAATATTTCACAATAACCAATAACGAACGGGAGTGGTGACATTCCTTCTCCCCTTACTTCCCACTGCTCATATCGTCTGATTATTCGTCAGTTATCTCGCTAGTGGTCGCTCTATAGATATTTTTTCGTAAAAATGGATGGATTTTTGATGCAAGTGTTAATAAAGATCATGCATCGACATGTGACGTGCGTAGAAAGAAGCGGAAATGCCGCAAATACAAAGACAGCTACTTGGATTTTGGCTTCACTTCGAGACCGCAATGTGTGATCTCTGTTCTAAAGTTCTATCATCCGAGAACATGAACCCAAGTAAATTGAGACGGCACCTTGAAAAAACGTATCCCAACATGGTCAATAAACCATAGCAGAAAAATTAAAGATTTGCACCAACAAAAATGTTTTCACAAAGCAAGCGTCAGTGCCAAAAAATGCCTTGTTGGCGTCATTCAGAGTAGCGAAGTGTAAAAAGGTCCGCACTATTAATTCTACCGGCTGCTATCGACATGGCTAATATAATGATAGAAGAAAATGCGGGGAACATTCCTTTGTCGAACAACACCATCGACCGAAGAATCCAGAACATGGCTCGGGATCTCAACGATCCATTGATAGAACAAACGAAAGGAAATGAATTTGGACTGCAAGTAGATGAGGCCACAGACAGCAATAAGGATGCACACCTCATCAGCTATGTACGTTTCATTGATGGTTGTACTGTTGTTGAAGACCTGCTTTGTGAAAGCATTGCTGGAAGTTCAACGGCTGAAGATATGTTCGATATCCTTGGCACATTTATGACGGGAAATGTACGCTACTGTGCAGTGAGCAGCAGGCTCACCCGTCACACTAAAATTAAATACATATACCAAGATTATTTGGAAGGTAATTTAATTAATGTTTTCTTATTAATTACAATTAAAGTGCTTGTGTGACTTTTAAACACAAGTTGTATTAAGTTATTACCACTTCTCTAATTTCTTCTTCACAGTCGTACAAATATGAAATATATATATTATACATAATATACCACAGATAGATATTATATGACGAGGGTGCCGTGAAAAATTTTAATTCTCTTAATGTAAGTTTGGGAACCCCTGCTCTAGGGTGATTCACTAGGCCCCGAACATTCTGCAATAACTTGCGCTAGGACGAGGCAAACAAGTACAATAGGCTAATCAATAGATGGCACGATACGTCACACCACATGGTTCCATTTGGTATGGAAACTCGCAAAACACCCGTATAAGGGCCGGCGATAATCCAAAAAAGGGTGTCTCGGTTGCGCATCGCAGGCACCACCTATGTGAATCTTGACATTTTTTCATAGTCCGTGAATCAACCGGATAATCGCAAGTTCACGGGAGGTGACTTCCAGCAAAATTGAACAAAGTGTCACATATCGGCGAGGACCTTCTTCGACCACCACTAGACTCCTTCCTCTGGGAAAAGTCTCGAAGTGTGGAAGATTTGAAGGGAAAACATCCAGTGTGACCCTTGCTAGTACGTTCAAGAACATGTGTCTGGCAGAAAACGGAGGTCGCGTGGAATGCAACTCATTACGTACACGTCAAGGTATTGCATCATTCTAGCGAGAGTTATTACACAAAATTCGGGGTCTCTTTCCAGTAAATCACCTTATAGGAAACTACTGATGATTTGTCATTCAAGTATCTCCGGTTTACGACCCCCAAATGCTCTGTTACTACCGACGATGGATACTCAATTGCGTCCAAGGATCCTAACCCGAGCTGACATCAGGAATGTAGCAAACACAAAATTGAGTGTCATGAAAAATGGAGCTCCAGTCATTCAATGTGTAGATTTTTATGTCATAGCGAGACATAGGATATAAACCGCGGCGCGCATTTTTCTACCTTTATCAGAGATCTTTCGCCAATATCTTGACTTTTTTTTAATCCTCCGGAAAGCAAAATTTCAGACGCTAAAACCGTCCGTCGTCGTGAGTTATAATTTTGGCAGCGCGCTAAACCCAGTTTGTATCGCTTGAGCAAGCAGTAAACAGTTAAACAGAAAAGTACCAAAATGAACAGAAAAATCAAAATTTTGACTGACTGACTGACTAACTCTCTCTCTCACACACACACACAGATACATACAAAAGAGGTAATCCTACGATAATAACCCGCGGAAATTTCGTTACAAGAGACGTGTTCGGTAAATGTTATCAAACATCTTATTGTAAATATTGTATCTCCATCAGGTAACACCCGAAACAATTAATTGCACAGTCATGTAACGGGAATTTTTAGCTTATTATCGTTATTTTAAGATCAAAATATCCTCTTGTAGATAATAACACCCACAATGATATCACCGCCATAGAGAACCAATTCCTTTATTGGGCACTGGAAATAATTATTTCTTATCCATAAAAATAAAATAAGAATAAAGTAATATTGTTATTGTTCTCGTCCATTTCGCCAGTTCAAGTGATATGATGTCAAAAAGCGGTCATCCTTCGTGATCAAGAAACGGCTATAACCCTTTCGCGATGGCGCGAAAATCCCCAGCGAGCGTCTTACACCGCGAATTGGAGGGGGAAACTGATTTATGGGTCCCCTCGCCGCTCCCTTCTGAGGAATGATCAAAGGGACGAGGGACCTTCTCCCCATGTTGGGGGGGGGGTGTCAAAGGGGTAATGCCGTCGGAAAGTTGCGATCGGCGGAAAAGTGAAAACGGTCGGTCGGGTCGATTAGTCACGCTCCTGGAGCGTGACTATGGCCTCGTACACAAGATACGGATTCGGTTTTATAATCGTTTCAGTTTTGCCGTTTCGTTTACAGTAAACTAGTATGAGACGCCTGTCCGGAAAGGGATAACCAGCCAAAGATGAGGCACTTAAACCCTAGAGAAGGCGAAAGAAATAACTTTGCTATTATTGGAGTTGCTAATCCATTAAGGGGTCATAGTGAAAAAAATTATATAGACTTTAACATTTTATACCTCTTGATGTATTTCATCTAAATTTTTACTTTTTAAAGCTCTATGTTTTGCCTGTTTTAGAAAATATTTTTGAAGACATACCATTAAGAAATATTTTTAAACTGAAAATCGAAATGGAACCTTTTTGTCAGTGAAAATTTTGACAATCATAGCTTGCGCGCAACATTATACCCAAAATAAACAAATTTCGGTACATAAATACATTTTATAAATAGGTTATGAACCCCTCGCTAAATTATGTTTTAAAGCTACTATCTATTTTTTAATATGTAGCTGTATTTAGCTATCCCAAAATGGTA
Source organism: Dolomedes plantarius (assembly GCA_907164885.2). Taxonomy (NCBI): domain Eukaryota; kingdom Metazoa; phylum Arthropoda; class Arachnida; order Araneae; family Dolomedidae; genus Dolomedes; species Dolomedes plantarius. Next base: position 124,525,348 of record OU015503.1, read on the forward strand.
GAAAAAAAATCTACAATTCTTGCCCTAGTAAAGACAGTATATTGTATGAAATGATGAAAATTTAGGTATAGATTTTAGATATGAATGTGATATAACTATCCAAAAAATTTCATGAAAAATATTGAATTCAGAAGATATGCGCGCAATGCTAAGAGAACACATTTTGAGAAAAACGATTCAGTTTTTTCATAGGACCATGTTTACATAGTGGTCAAAACACAATTTTGGCCAGAGATAATGGGAATTTTTGCACGCAGTTTGATTTAAAATGTTTGGTACACCTTTTAGTTTAACATAGATTTTTTTTCTTTCAGAAAATCGATTTTCTTTTTTTTTGTTTGTTTGTTTGAAGTTTTAAGAGTCCTATGACCCCTTAAATGATAAAAAACAAGTATAATAAACTGCAACCAATATCATCAATGTATAGGTTTTAAATAACACAGTGATAAACGCATGGTTATATAAAATTCATAGACAATCAACGATCCCTCGTTAAACGATAAAATCCCTTCCAAAATATAGTTTAAGAAATCCTTATAAAATTCAGATGTTATTTTAAAGTCGCCTGTTTCTTTGTAATCGAAATAAACATTTTCCAATTTTCTACACTTATGCAGTAGAGTTAGATGGATGAACAACTCGAGAGGGCAAAGTTGACGCGGCAGAGACTGGAAATAAGTCGATTCTGAAGCCAGTATCTAGCCCGAAACGCAGGCTTGGCAAAGTCTCATTTTTCTGGCATTCACAAGCAGTCGATCCTAACAATTAAAATTTTTCTTTGCTAACTCTATCTGCTAAGCAAACATCTGTGAACGAACCCACTCCTTACTGCTTGAAACATTTGAAAAAAGTATTGCCGTGTTTAAAAGACCGTGTTAGAACATTTGTTATTTCCGAGACCGCGAGAATCGATCAATCATCCGCTATGATCAGCCATCAAGGTCTGTGTAACATCTGAGTCGTCAACAGCTAGAATGCGTACGCAACACGAGGGAGCAAGGAGTGGGGATGCAGACGATATTTTCTGGAACATTGCTTACATGAAGCTTATGGAAAACACATAATCACACAGCATCTTTAATAACCACAGTAAAAATGTGAATAAGTTGTGAACTGATTATTTGTGAATTATTCAAAAGGATATCACACCTAGTGCTCCTCACAGAGCCGGGCCGATCTATTTGTGGGCAAGTTTTAAAAATGTTTTTTTTTTAATTTTTCGTAATGAATGCATCTTTATTAGAAATAGTCTATAGAAAAGAATAACGGATATTTTGGGGAAAATTAATTTTTTTAAACAAAAAAAATTTTAAAATAACAAAACTAAAAAAGTAAATAAATTTTGATATTTGTTGTCATAACGTTTGGAAATTGGCATTCAATATTTATTTCTCATAATCAAAAAATCAGCAGTTCATAAAAAAATAATCTAAATATTCGTTCATAATTATATATATATTTATGAATTTCGTCATATGAGGCGTTGAAAGGCAAAGTGGTGTAAATCACATTTTCAACTTTTTTCATTTGGGGGCAAATATGTAATCTCCATGTTCAATTTATAGTGGAATTGCAAATAGTTATTATTTTCAATATTGTAATAATTGTTATGAATTATAATTTGTTCAATTTAAAGTGGAATTTTTTGTAGTTTTTGCAGTTAAACTCTTTTGACTTACATCACTTGACTTACTGACTTACACCACTTTGCTTTTCACCGCTTCATATATTAGATTATACTTTTTTAAACATTTTTTGTGTTATTTGTTAAAAAATTTCGTATTTTTACCGTCTCATTTTGGCGCCTATTTCAATTCGGCGCTTGAGAACCGAAACCCTATTAACACATGGTGTGCCGCGTCATTCTCATTTATGTATGACGGGTGCATTTAGCGAAAAATATGTATAACTCATCTATACTTATATATAAAGAGAGAGAGCGATTTTGTACGTGGAAGGTAATCTCCGGAACCACTGTACCTATTTGAAAAATTCTTTCACTGTTTGAAAGGTACATTATTCCAGATGGACATAGGCTATATATTATGTATATCTGATCAGTAGAAAGAAAGTTAGAGGGGATACTCTAGATTTGTGTGCACGGCCGCCATCTTGGATTTTTCCGCCAGGGTTTGGCGCATTTCGCATGGCGATAATTATTGCGTTCTGGTAAAAATAACCCAATGTCAAATTCCCTAATTTTAAGATCAAACAGTTATTTCTGATGTGATCTTTTAATTACAGTATAATAATTCTAGGTCAGATCTTGGCCTTGACCTGGAAATCTGAGTCAAATTGACTATACTCAAAAGCAGGGCCCGATTATGAACGCTGGGGGCCCCTGGGCAGATGCTATTTGGGGCCCCCCCTTACGAACATTTATAAAAATAAGAACTATCCATGGGCTATACATACTATTAGAAGTACTAGGTGCATACACCAAGGGGGTTTTGGGATAAAAAGGCCCTGCTCAAAAGAGTAAATTATTTTTAAAACTAAGAGTCTTTTTGTTGAAAATTTTTGAATCCATTATCAGTTTTTCGTTAACTTATTAAATTTAAGTTGCTTTTAATTTTGTTTATCGATTGTCAATTAGTATACTATAATGATACACCATTTCATTTATTTGAAGTAAAAATTATCTGCCATCATTTTTTCGTAAAATGTAAAATACAGTATACATTTTAAATACAGTATATTTTAAAATATTTTATAATTCCAAGTTGTAGTGGATTACAAATAAATTTAAATAACTGAAGTTCAACTTCTCTCTTCCCAGGAACCCAAGTTAAACAGTTAGTCAAGGTTAAGTTATTGGTTTAGGAAAAGGTTTTTTTTTTTCTTATTTCCAACACAGCAGGATAAATGGTCAAATAATCCTTGTCCCGATTTTATTGTATGCACCAAATATTTGGTTAAGGTCAAATCTGAAGTAAAATTTCATTACCACAATGCCCTAACCAAAAAAAAAAAAAAAAAAAAGAGGATCTGGTTACTCACCATAAATTTATGGGTTCATAATTATTTTACATTTTTCAAAGCTGAATTTTAGATAATTTTTAAATTGCAAGTTATTTAGGTGGTACGAAAATGCTGTATTTTTTTCTAATTAACAATATATTGGCATAATATTTTGGTGATTCATTGCTATTAGTCAAAGAGTTAGGGCAAACTGAATAGATGGCATTGAAATTTTATCTGTAAGTAAAATTCATTTGACCAAATTTTTCATATGGATCATAATTTGAAAAGGTAGTTTTTAATTAAAAATGACAAAAAAAAATCTCAGTCCAACGATTAAATGATTTTTCAAAAATATTTCTAAGTTTCACAATTTAAAAAGGTCGTTTTTATTAAAAAAGCTAAAAGAAAAACCCAAAATTTCCAATATTTGAGAATGATTTTTTCAAAAAAGTGGTTTTTATCAAAAACCGAAAAATAAATCTAAGTCCAACGTTTAAATGATTTTTCAAAAATTTTTCTAAGTTTCATAATTTAAACAGGTGGTTTTTATTAAAAAAGCTAAAAAATTCAAAGTCCAGCGTTTTGAAAACACCGCTTAAAACACATTGGCGAGAATTTTTTCATTCCTCAAAACACGCTAATATCGCCAAGTTGGCGCAAAAAAAAATCCAAGATGGCGGCCGTGCACACAATTATTAAGTAACGTAATATTAATTTGAATATTATTTTAGGTGCTTAAAATAATTAAAAAAACATTCTTTACTTAAAATCCTTTTTTTATTTTTGTATTTTTATTTCATCTCTTACTCTAATTTTGAGATACCAATGTGTATCTATACTTCTATAATCTATCTATATATATAAAACAGTTCCGTAACTGACTCATTCATTCACTGACTGACTGACTGACTGACTGACATACAACGCACAGACCAAACCACTGGACCTAAAGGGCTGAAATTTTGCATGGCGATTCTTCTAATAGTGTAGGGGTGCACTAAGAAAGATTTTTCAAAAATTCTTCTTAGATTTTTTAAATTAAATTTTTAAGCTGTTTTTTAAAATTTTTTACGTTTGCATTTAAAATAATACATTGAGGGTTATAAAATTTATATCACGAGAAAGATCATAAAAATTCCTTCAAAATGAAATTTTTTCGAATTTTTACCTCCATTTCCTGATTTTTGGTGAATTTTTAAAGATTAATTTTTAGAATTTAATTTATTAAATGCCGATCACGTGATTTCTTTTTCTGGTACTTTCAATAAATTTATCGTCAAGTGCGTAACAACTAAATAGACAAAAAAAATATTTTTTTCTCTTTCTAATGCAGCAGACTATTGGATATTATCCAAAAAAAATGCATATCCCTTACAATTTTTTTTATAAATAAATATATATATATATATATATATATATATATATATATATATATATATATATATAGATAGATATATATTTTACATCAATTGTATACATTGATCATCGCATTTATTATAAATATATTTATTTTTTGGCATAAATTGCATACGTTGACCGTTGTATTTAATTTGAATGTACTCCGTAGCGAAGCGCGGGTTTTCAGCTAGTATGATATAAAATGAAAGTTTTGTTGAGTTAGTTACGGGGATCTCGATTACCAGTTATAAGTCTTTGGTTTTAGGTAAATTGATATTTTAGATTAGCAAAATTTAAAACCAAGAATATTTGATTTGATTTCTAAAAAAAAGTATTTTCAAGTTCAATTTAATAATGTATGATTATATTTGACTTATTTAAGGTAACTGCCTACGTTGATATGGCTGTTCGGGTGTAAAATTTCGAAATTCTAACGTAGTATTACGTTTCTCAGTAACGGTCCTTCGGAGAGAAAAAAATTGTCCTGCGTCGCGAGTTATAATTTTGGCAGCGCGCCAGACCCAGTAACAGTAAACAAAAAAGTACCACTAAAATGCGCGGGGAGAAAAAAATAAGCAAACGATAAGTAATCCTACGTTAATAACCCGCGGAAGTTTCGTTAGTGGAGACTACCTGAAATATATATTTTTTTATTATTGCTCCATTTCAAAGGCCCATCTTTTAAGATTCTAAATCTGCTTTACTTTGATTCGTACGATCATTGGATGAGAACTGAAGGCCCGTTTAATAAACCGAAAGCGATATTAAAAGCCTGGAAGTAGCCTCTTGAAACGCAGTTTCTAAAAAAGTCATTTTTCAGTTACTTTAGTAAACGAGAGAGCTCGTCATTTAAAAAGTTTTCAATATCTATACTAGTTATATAAAGAGAGAGAGCGGATTTTATATGTGGAGGGTAATCTCCGGAACCACTGCACCTAGTTGAAAAGTTCTTTCACTATTAGAAAGGTACATTATTCCAGATGGACATAGGCTATATATTATGTATATCTGATCAGTAGGAAGAAAGTTAGGGTATTAAATGTTGAGCTGATGCTTCACCTTTACAACTTTTCCTTTGTCAACCATAGTCAAGTAACCATAGCAACATATCAAACGATATTTTCATTTATTATCAGTAAAACATTTAATATTTTAAAGATTCAAGTGGAGGAGGTATTGATAAATACAAAATGGATTTTTGAAACTGGCAACGTTTAAGCGTTTATTGAAGAAAATAGCATTTGGAACTACGCTTTTTATTGGACATTTAAGGTAAAAAAAGATTTACAATTTATTGGCTATCAACTGGAAATTTATTGGTATAATATTACAGAACTTCATTTAACTTATAAACTTTATATTTTTGAATTTATGTACAAATTTATGCACAATTTGCGTAAATCGAACTTGAATTTTTGAACTTTATTCAAAAATCAGTGTGTTTCATTGAAACTGTGAAATTTACGTATTGATTATTTCGAATAGGCCTATGTTTGTTCCTTTATAAGTGAAAAAGTATTGCTTCAATTGAGCTGAAATTTTGTATAGATACAGTTGATAGTTCAAATTAAAACATAGGCATATTATTTTTTGAAAATCGGGCCCCGAAGTTTTTTAATTAATGTTTTAATGATGTTGCCCCTAAAAGTTGCTTATTTCGACAGCTTCCGCGGCTGTCCTCGCTGACAGCGAAACTATGGGGCCGAATCGTACCAAAATCGGCCCGCGGGTGATACGATTCAGTGCCTGACATAGCCGGACTTTTTAATTTAAAAAAAAGTTATTAAATTTTTTGCGCCTTTTTCGTGTTTTATTTGTGAGTGGACTCTGTAGCGGATAGGGTATGGGTCCGAATCATATCAAAATCGGCCAGACACAATTCAGTGCCTGACGTTACAGTTTCTAATAAAAATTTCTTTTGCCACCACTATTAACAAATCCCAAGGTCAAACATACAAATATATTGGACTTGACTTACGGGAAGATTGCTTTACACATGGACAATTATATGTTGGTCTCTCTAGGTCAGGAAATGAGGAGAATCAATTTATTTTAAAACCTCGGAAAAACGAAACAAAAAAATGTGGTATACCACGAAGTTTTAAAATAAATTATACCTACCTAATATCTACTTAAGATAGATAATTGTTCAACCCGGACAAAGTCGGGACGGAACGCTGGTCTTTCAATAAAATTTTGCGATAGTGCTTTACATATTACTCACTATGTTTTGACCTAAAAGCTAAGCTATATAAATCATTCTACAGGTACTTGTACTTTGATTTTTGGAAATAAAGTAAAACTTTTACTTCAGAACACAGGCTAAGTGTCACAGTAACATAAAGAAAATTAAAATATAATGAGTGGAATGGAGTGTAGGGTCCATGGCGTAAGCACTCCATTGTACTAAAAATGTATAAAAAAATTCCCTCTATTTTAAATGATAGGAAATTTTTACCAAAATTATGCTTGTTTTCGTGATTTTCTATCCCATTTGAACTAAAAATATAAGTATTAGTCAATACTGTCTATTTTTGAAAAAAAGTGCTCCGAGCGTAGAGAGATACCTTAAGCTGGGTGTTAATGTTATCCTATAGAGCAGTGCTCCACAACCTTTTAATCGCCGCGGACCGTTCAACGTTTGATAATTTTACCGTGGCCCGCTGAGGGGGGCTATGATTGCAATTTTAATTCATAATTTTGAAATGTTTAATAAACAATAAACTAATTTAAAATAGTTACAAGATTTCTTCTGTTACAAAGGTATAAATTAGCACAAACCCGATAAAGTCGCACTAACCCGAGAGAAATGCACAACAGTAAATAAAATGGGAATTATTTAATGTTCCGGTACCATTTTATCCACGGACCGGGGGGTTGGGGAGCACTGCTATAGAGAAGTGGTTCTCATAGCAGTAGAAGTCTGCGGACCACTAAGCCAGAAATTTTTTTGTATGTGCTCTCTCTCTCTCTCACACTCACTCACTCACTCACACTCTCACACACACACACACTCTCACTCTCACCCTCACTCTCTCACACACACACTCTCACTCTCACACACACACACTCTCTCTCACACACACACACACACACACACACACATATATATAATATCCTCATTACATCACGTCCTTAAGGCTGCTATGTACTAAGAAAAAAAATTTCCCTTTTCCTCTTTCTGCAGACGCTTGTGGCAGGAGGAGTCCAGTTGGCAGTTCGAGAATTCCACCCCCCTTAGGATTGATATTTTGAGGGATTGTAATGGCTCTCTCTCTACAGGGGGGTTAAGCGCTGCCCCCAAATTTTTTATTTAAAATATCTTTTTGTCAACTATTTACAGGTACATCAATGCCGTTAATCCAATAAAATTGGTATTGTCAAATAGCCTGAACTTTTCTGCAAAGCGATACAGGATTCATTTTATAAATTTCGTCCACCGAAGGAATTCATGAGCGTTTAAAACACACTATACCAGATTTTTCCACGAATAATTTAAATTTTAAAATATTAATTGCATTTTAAAAAAAAACGAAAAATGTACACAAATGTAAAATTTCTTTCTCTATGGCGGAGAACAATTAAAAAAAAAAATCTTTGAATCCAAGTCGGCAATCCGTGGACTAATTTCCTCCACAGGTTAACATTGAGATGAGCGAATCCAATGGGGTTAGTAGATAGCAGCCTTAAGGAAGTTTCAAGGCTTTTTGTCTTATGTTCACCGATGGTCATACCATTTCGCACATTTTTTCACGTCCATAACTGATCACAGCCAGTCAAATATTGAATAAACGAAATGATTTCAAAGCTTAGCATCTGGATTAGTTCTTGCCCAGCACAATAACAGCTAGTGCACCTATTCCCCGGTTGACACGGTACTTATTTTACACGTTTTCTAAAAATAAAGACTTCTGAGGAAACCCTTTAGAACAGGTCTGTATAACTCGAGATGGGATGAGGGTCGTATTACTTTAAGAAAAGCTGCTGAAAATAGGATAGTTGGGAAAAGAAAAATATTTTATCTCGCAAAAAAAATTAATGGTTATTTTAAAAATTAAATAAATATTATAATAATTGTTTATAGATACCTTTCGTATTATTAAAAATCTAAAAATTATATACCGTATTTTTAATATTATGCATCTTCACAAAAGGTTTCGCGGATCACGGAAGGAGTGCTGGCGGGTCGCATACGGACCGCGGGCCGTATGTGGTCCAGGTGTGCTCTAGAACAGGGATTCCCAACGGGGTCCAGGTGGACCCCTTGGGGGTCTATGGAAGTTAAAAAAAGGTCTACAGTATTCCAGGGGTCGATGATAAATTTTTCTGTTTTAAAATTTAATTTAATTTTTAGGAATGAAATTATTAGATAATATCCATTTTAATATGTATAAATATATATTTATATTCGTTATGTTAGTTATTGTGACTATACAATGATAAGAAATTTCAGACCAAACATTAAAAAAATTGTATCAATGCATCAAGCACGACCGCCACATTCATTGAAATCGAACTTTAGTGCAATTACAATCTGTGTTTCTGAAACCTTGTTTATATTTGTGAAATTAAAAATGAAAATACTACAAAAATAATAAAACATAAATCTAATGAACCTCATTTTCTAATTTTTTTGTTTCTATTCTTATTCAAATTGTTATCTTTAAGTGTTTCATGTGCAATTATTAGTATTATAATTATGTTGTATATTATAGAGAAAACTGAGAGGGGGGTCGATGAGGAAGATACTTCTTTTAATAGGCGTCTATGTAGGAAAAAAGTTGAGAACCCCTGTTCTAGAACATTATACCCGAAGCCGACGACTTTTCCACTGCCAATATAAACACTATCACTACTATCCTGCTCCAGACATACTGTACGGTCATTTTTTAATACCGTTCGTTTATTAGCACCGATTTTAACCCTAAAAAAAGGGAATCCCCCTTTTCCGTACACAAAAAGGATTCATCGTTCGAGTGCTGGCGAGCACGAGCAGAGGGAATTCCTTTTTTTTTTTGTACACACAAAAAAAAAAGTTCACAGTTCCGAGTGCTGACGAACTCGAGCCGGAACACTGGACATTAAACTTAAAAGAGGGAATTCCCCTTTTTCGTGCACAAAAAAATGCAATCATTGCTCCTGTTTGTTAGCGCCATTTTTGCATTGTGTGGTTGTGTTCGCGACGATAGTGACTTTTTATTACCATGTTTTTATTAACTCGATTTCTTGTTTGTTTGTCCGATACAAATCTTGCAATCGATTTTTTAGTAACTTCCCGACTAGCTAGACATTTGAAACTTTTAGAATCGCTCAGAACACGATGACAGTGCATAATTTTAATACTTTTAGCCATCTTTAAGCAGATTTAATTTTCAGTTAATTTTGTTTTGTAGACTGGTGCAGCCATCTATCGGCCGCGACGGGAATGATAAATTAAACGCAAGTTAACTTCTAATTCATTTTCACTCAAGTGGATGGGATAATTCATAAAAAAAAAAAATTAAAAAGTATTTATGAATACATAGAATTGTCAAGTTTATATGATTCAACAGAAAATTTAAAAACATGGTGTATAAAAAGTTCTTTTTAACTTGTAATTATATTTGATGAATCATCAGTGCGATCAGAAAATTGTTAAGCACACAAACGGTTCACTAGCTCATTTTGTTTTCATTTGAACTTGATTTTTATTTTACGTCGACATACATGAAATTAATTAAATAATGTACAAAATTATGCGCCTTTTCCCCTTCATCCCCCCCCCCCGATTTACACGGACTTTTGTGGAACGTATCTACCATGTAAATCGGGGGGTAGGTGTGTGTGTGTGTGTATGTATGTATATATATATATATATGTGTGTGTGTGTGTGTGTATGTATATATATATATATGTATGTATGTGTGTGTGTGTTGGTGTTGTTAAATTTAAACTTACTTGGCTGGACATTTTCAAAAACTATCGGAAATGATAAGCAATAATAAACAACCTTAAAGATAAAATGAACGGATAAGGTTAATACTAATGACAGATTCAAAAAAAGTTCATGCCTACGAAGTCGATGCCTACGACTGGAAAACAAAAATTACAAGAGATACATATTTACAATTCTATGAACAATAAAAAATAAATGACTCCAACAAAAACAAATCGGAAAAATACTTAAAATGCACACAACGTCAAAGTTATATCAGTCCTATTTACACTATGCACAATTCTATCTCAGAGAAACACAAGGAAGGTGATTTTTCCTTTAAATTCTTATTTCGTCGTCAGTTCAGTTTTATGATCAAGTAAGCGAGGAAATAAGTTAAAAGATAGGTAAACAGAAAGTAAAAGCGAACATGCGAAAATTAAACGTATAAAATACAGAAATTAAAAGTAAATACAGGATGAATGACAAAGACGGTGTTCCTCATAAAAAAATAAAAGCATATTTCAGCTGAATTACTGTACCTCTCGATTAAAAGTGATTTTGTACACGAGAAAGGAGCCGAACGAACACTTATATTTTTGCTCTTTCACTTTAGCATATATACTTCTTATCTCCACGCAGAGATCAAACCGAAACCGAGAAATGGGATGAGTCACCGATAACTGGTTGTTGCTATACCGTAGCTAAGCCGGAAGGAAATTAAAATTTTTTATTGACGTCAGTCTGTAACAGGTCCTCTCAGTTATCACCACAGGAGCAATCAGATAGGAATCAAATTCGTTTAGGTTAGTGTTTCCCAACCTTTTTCGCGTCGCGACTATGAATGAAACGATACCTTAACTTGGTACTGGGATAAGGTGGCCAGACGTCCCGCTTTTTAACAATTTGTCCCGCGGCGTTTTAAAAAAGTCCCGATTTTTGGAAAGAATGCACCACAAGCTAGGGAACGGGAAAGGAATATACGGTTTTCGGCGGCCATGTGGCTATTTAGCCAGGATATGAGTTTTATATTATTTTTGCTAATTTTATAATGTTAAACTTTAATAATAACAAATAATTGTTGAGAACTGATTATCAAAGTTCGCATTGTCGATCAGTTGTTAGAATTCGAATTTTGAAACAAACCATGTTCCATACAATAATGCACTAAAAATTGCGGAATAAACGCTGTCTTTACCAGGAACTAATGCTACGACTGGAAGCGTTTCTCCTACGGTAAATAAAGTGTGGACACCAGAAAAATCACAATTAAGTGTCGAGACTTTGAAATCCATTTTATGTGTGAAATATAATTTAACAAATTCTTGTGAAAAATTTTGTAGCCTTTTAAACAACGACAGCAATCTAAAAAAAAAAAAAAAAAAAAAAAAAAAAAAAAAAAAAAAAAAAAAAAAAAAAAAAAAAAAAATTACGCAAATGAGAAATATGCCAAAGAATAAAATAATACTATACATAATTTTTTAAATTTATTATATTTGTAAATTGTACTTATGTTGAAATTTAAAAATATAGGTTCTATGAAAATTTTTGTTGCTTCATATAGGCCAAATTTTTAATCAAGATCATCACCCCGCTTTACCAATGTTAAAATCTGGTCACCTTATACTAGGATCAAAAGAAAGTATCGAAACTTTTTTAAGACCAAGAATTCTTGTCCCCATTATTAATTTCCTTGCAATTTCAATGAATCTATATTCTAACGGCACGTAAAACTTTGTGGGGCAATCACTAGCAACAGAGAATTAAAAAAATAAATATAAATAAATTTTAAAAAAATCTGTTGGGTTGAAGAAAACTATCAGTGAGCCCCCCAGCGATTTCTAACATTTAAGCCTTATAGGGGCGTTATGCGTGCCTTATCTTTCCCGAAAGTTTGGGAAAATCTGTGTTTACATCAGTGAGCACCTTGGGGACACCTAAACCTGTCACTTGGTGGCCATTATTCAGAGATTTTGACACCACAGAAGACAAGTTTTCACTGAACTGCCATCGCCAGTGTAATCTCACAATCCTGTTCCGAAACCGAGATGTTTTCAATGAATATCAGATACTTCGGTTTTTCGAGGGAGAAGCGACCCTGCCTCCTGAACTGAACTAGTTCATAGGAAGCCGCTGTAATATTCTGTCACCGGCACACACATTAGTACTAAGGGGCATCTCTACCTCAAAAATAATGTCTCAGGATTGTATATCAATATGTTAACATTCATATTTTATCTTACATCATTAATATTAACTTTATGAAGATTTTTTGGTGCTAGACGAGTTGAAAAATAATTCTACATTTTCGCACAGAATATGGGAAACTTAAAATGTGCTTAACCCTTCGGTGGGAACACGTTGTGGGGGACGACCTTGGGTACTGTGTATCTACACTTGCTTCAGTCACCATCTTATCAGGCACAAATTAGATTAACCAGAGCAAAAATTAAAAATAGCTCGTTCGACTCACTAAATGCCTCTACAAAACGAAACGTAATGTAACCTGTGATAAATGGTTCTGGTCAAAAATTAAAGAGATTTAACGATTGTGGCTCCCATGTAATAAACCACAAATAACCTCTGAATACCTGAATCTACATCTGTTCCCACCGAAGGGTAAAGAATAAGGGAAAATAACCGTCCCCTCATTCAAATAATTTTAAACGTGTCGACATCCATTACAAGGAATTATATCAGTAAATACGTTTTATGATGACTTGCTCATTTTCACTACTTGTATGACAGAAGAGTGCAGCATCAACAGAATTAACACACTTTACAAACCCTAAAGGACCTGTTCACATAGAATCCGCCAGGATCAAAAATTCCGTTGGCGGATTCTACGTGAATGAGAACTTAAAATATAGATTGGTAAGAAGTATAGCCCACCTCCCGCCAGAAGAGACATGGCACTGGTTTTAGGGTTGGAAGTGGGATCGGAGTTAATCAACATTTACCTACGAGAAGTATTTATTGCTTTAAGAATACCATCGCATGTTTTCATTTCTATTTTAGGACTTTTAACCCTGCATCATACTACTTACTATTTCCCAAAGTAATGTGAGGGAGTTTCACAAATTATCGATAAAATTTAGGGCGCTTTTTCATTGACCGACACATAAGCCCACGATTAACACGGTATCGTGTCGGCTAGTTAACTGCTTTTATACATATATATACATATGCGTATACATACACACACACACACATATATATATATACAGTGGAATCTCGATCGATCGTTTTTCCGTATGTGTCGTTCATTTTATCCAATCCCAAAGATCATATTGCTTTGTTATGTTTCCGCATTTATCGTTCATTTCAATCAGTCCCTTGAAAAACGATAGATCGAGATTCCACTGTATACATATACACGATTATATATATATGCGTGTATATATATATATTCGTATCCGTCGACTATAAAGTGGAATATTTCTTCCCAGGACTTCTCTCTGATGATTTTATTTTAATAATTTTTGTCCTTTTTATCCCAAATACAGGGCCTCTGTTGAATTAGTTCGCACAACACTGTGATATCGAATTTGAAAGACGTGCTGAATATTACTAATAACAAGAACTTTCTACAGCAATCGTACAAATCAACGGAGCTAGCACAACAGCAGCGCGTGTACCTATGTCGGACGATTCGATGGGCAGAGCAGGTGTTTTCCGACAGAAACGGCCCGATAAACGATATCGGCTTATCGCTGACGACATAATCGGCATCGAATCGGTTGGTGAAAAAGCGCGGAGGTATATTAATGCATTTTGCCTGCATCGATATCGGCTCACGACAATCGTGTACGTTTTATCGTTGTCGTGTCGGTAAATGAAAAAGCGCCCTTACAGTCATGTTTACTTTTTAAATACTGGATCATACAGAAATTTATTATTATAGACACAGATTTCTGGGCATTTGGGTTTTTGCAACTGTTTTTTTCTTTCGCCAAAGGAGACGCGATCTTTTTCGGTAATTTTGTTTTCATTTAAAATAATAAGTGTGTCCTGTTATATTAATAAATAATTCAAACATAAAACATTTTTGGGATATAAGTGGTCGGTTCTACAAATGGGGGATTAAACATAAGACGATTATATAAGACCTTAAAGTTATCGAAAAAAAATATTAAAGCCCTTTATAAAAACTTACCAGACGGCCGGATTTTGTTGCGTGCTCCTAGAGCAAATAATTTATGTTAAATATATATTATTTGCTCCAGGAGATAGAAATATATATATATATATATATATATATATATATATATATATATATATATATATTATTAATATAGATAGAAATATATATTATTTGCTCCAGGGAAGGATACTAAAAATTATAAGGACAATAATTTTTAGTATCCCTCCCTGCGTAAAAAATGGTTTCAAATAAGATACAACTCTAGTATTATTTACACCCCCCCCCCCCAAAAAAAAAAATAAAAAAATAAAATAAATAAATAAATAAATAAATAAATATCGGTGGAATAGAACTGCCTTTTAAAAGGGCCGGCCTTAGTTATTGCGTGACCCAACTGCAGAATTTTTGATAAAAATATAATGTAAAGCTTGACAAAATAGGAAAGCGGTCATTTTCTTTATTTATTTTTTGGTGTGTGTATATTTATAAGAAAACAAAAGCTAAAAAGTAGCTAGACTACACCGATTTCATTTACAGAACAAAACTATTTCCAGATTTTTTATCAGCAAAACCATTTATAATTTGATCAAAATTTTAATATCCTCACCCTCTACAGAAAATATTGCAAGACTGTCAAGTCTCTACTTTGATACAGTTGATCTCAGGTATGTTTAATTCATTTTTATTTAGAAAAGCACCCCCCTCTCGGTCCCCATTTGGAAAGCCAGCAGCTCTGTCATTCGTAGCGAGGAATTGTAGTTTTTATGGACTTTAGGAAGATAAAGATGGAAAATGCTTCCATTTCTTCAACCAACATATAGAAATCTATATCTGCATGTTTTACACACTTCGTATGTCGCTATTTTTACATATTTTACAATTTCATTATCAAGTTTTTATTAACTCGCTTTCTTGTTTGTGTGTGTGTGTGTGTGTGTGTGTTTGTCCGGCACAAATCTTGCAATCAATTTTTAACTCAATTCCCGACTAGCTAGACATTTGAAACTTTTAGAATAGCTCGGAACGCGATGACAATGCATTATTTAAATACTTTTGTCATCTTTAAGCAGGATTGAATTCATTTTCTGGTAATTATGTTTTGTAGACTGGTGAAGCCATCTATCGGCCGGAACGGGAACGAAAAGTTAAACGCGAGTTAACTTCCAATTAACTTCATTTTCTTTCAAGTTAATGGGATAATTCATCAAAAAATTTTAAAAAGTATTTATTAATACATAGAATTGTCAAGTTTATGTGATTCAACAGAAAATTTAAAAACATGGTATATAAAAAGTTCTTTTTATCTTGTAATTATTTTAGATATATCTTTAATTTTCCTGATTTAAGTCCAATCGGCTTAAGGCCGGCCCTGCCCTTTAAAGTGTGCTACAGTGATGACCTCTTCTAATAAAATTCACAATTAACTTTTTCAACACTATAAAATTTTCCCATTTTCCACAATGTGAATAGGGAAAATTTTCGTCAAACTTTAATTTCCTCATCTTTGAGATATCATCTCATAACTTGGTTTTTAATAGCCATATTTTTGGCCAGTTTAAAAGTTAATAAAAACGTGAAAGATGTTTTGCTTAGTTACAAATTTATAACTTGAAAAATAGACATAAGAAATCAGCATTTAAACATTTCAGATCATACAGCACATCACGGCAGTTAATATTCCAAAAGGTATCGTAGTTCGAATAGGAAATATAGTGTTTAATATTTCCTTTCAATTGTTAACTGCAGATGTGTATTTCTTGTAAACACTGCCTTTCCCATCGGCAGAAAGAAACACCCGTTCGACTCTTCCTTGGGGCAAAAAGTGGGGGATGTTTGGTGACAATCTCGCCTCATCGAAAAACAAACTGTCCCTGAGTGACCAGATTCTCGGGAATCTTCTCTTCGGCAATACCTGTACGTGGCCAGAAATGACAAACATTTCAATAAAAAGACTGGATCGATATAAAGCATATGTTCCAACAAAATGTTTTATATCTTGAAATTGGCAGTCGTCAAACTACTACTGCGCCAGGTTGGAAAGGGCTCGAAATAAGAGACCTTCATTTTCCGTACAAGGTTTATTCAAACTCATTGGACATACTAAGAGAATAAAAAAATTTTATATCATTAGCATTTAAAAATATAGACAATTCTTAATATACAACCAGTAAACGCGAAGTTGTGTACAATGTTTGCCCTATCCTTGACTTTCCAAGTACTGGAATTTGGCAACACAGAAAACAAGAAGGGCTTTTGTTAAGCCGACATTTTTTAGGCTATAAGGCATACATCTTGGTATCATAAACATATCTTTTTCTTCACCAACAATAATATTGTCCTGAACAGTTACCTCGACTTTTCCTTTAATTACAGTCAGATTTAAGTCCTCGTCAGGCATATACTGTATGGGTTTTTCTTCGTTCATTTCGATTTGAATAAACCCACAAGAAGAGTTATAGGTCTCGAAGATTTTTTTGATACGATATGGGCATGAATCTCCTCGATATCCTTTATCCCAAGGAGTGTAATGAAATTTTTTTACTACTGGAACACGTACCTTTCTTTTCTGTACAACATCGTCCAGTTTAACATATTTTGGTTCCCCTTCCCTTACTTTAGCCTTTTTCTTTTTCTTCAATCTGTTCAACTGTTTCTTCATTGTGTTCAACAATTGCCTTACGGCTCCATCATCCTCCGCTGTTCCTGGATTAATACCAGCAAAATTGATAATGCCATCTTCAACACGAAACTGAAGCCTCTCGGATCGCCAGCGTGCAAGTGGTGGAAATTTTTGCCTGGAAGATCTACGAAGATCTACGCTACCGCTAGGTACTGCAGTTTTCTTCCGATTTTTCTTTTTTTCTGGAGGTAACTCAAGCTCATCACTATCAAAAATTTCAGGTATATTTTCATTATGTTGATCTACATGTTTCTTCTTTTTGTTATCAAGGCTTGGAGTAGTTTTATTTTTAACTCTTGGAATTTTAGAAGCACTATCAATTTTATCCCTAGATAAATAATCTAGAGTTTTCCCCTTTTTTTTACTTTTCTTATCAAGCCTTGATATAGTTACGTTTCCAACTTCGGGAATATCAACACCTCTCTTAAAGTTATCCTTAATAAAAGTTTCCGTGGCTTTCATTTTTTCGTTTGTTTTATCAACAAGTGTTCTTCTACTATCAACATTTAATAAGTCATCATATAATTCATCGGTATGAGCAATATTTGCTTCACTACGAACTTCATCTATTCCGATTTCATTCGCTTCATCAGTTTCAGTACCACTTTCACTAACATGCCTAGGAAAGGTTTCTGCTGAAATATTCAAATGGGAACGTAACATGTTTTGGTGTTCAGTACTATGCTTTTTGGCATAAGTAATGTTCATGGCAGTGGAAATTCTCTTCGAGGGAGATTTAACTGCACTGCTCTTGCTACGAAGTGATCTGTCTTCAGCTCTTAACTGTCCGTTGTCACAAACCGGTTTAGGAAAGGTTTCTGCTGAAATAGTCAAGCGCTTTTTAGAAGAAGTAATGGGCAAGGTAGTGGATTTTCTCTTCGAGGGAGATTTAACTGCACTGCTCTTGCTACGAAGTGATCTGTCTTCAGCTCTTAACTGTCCATTTTTATCAACTTTTGATGAACTTTCTAATTTTTGATTAGAATCTGATGAAAGGCAGTGTTCAATTTGAGATTGATGATTGTGTTGTGAGGTCAAAGAAATATTTGCTACCTCAGAATTTCCCTTTTCAGTGCCACTTTCACAAATCGGTTTAGGAGAGGTTTCTGCTGAAATAGTCGAGCGCTTTTTAGCAGAAGTAATGGGCAAGGCAGTGGATTTTCTCTTCGAGGGAGATTTAACTGCACTGCTCTTGCTACGAAGTGATCTGTCTTCAGCTCTTAACTGTCCATTTTTATCAACTTTTGATGAACTTTCTAATTTTTGATTAGAATCTGATGAAAGGCAGTGTTCAATTTGAGATTGATGATTGTGTTGTGAGGTCAAAGAAATATTTGCTACCTCAGAATTTCCCTTTTCAGTGCCACTTTCACAAATCGGTTTAGGAGAGGTTTCTGCTGAAATAGTCGAGCGCTTTTTAGCAGAAGTAATGGGCAAGGCAGTGGATCTTCTCTTCGAGGGAGATTTAACTGCACTGCTCTTGCTACGAAGTGATCTGTCTTCAGCTCTTAACTGTCCATTTTTATCAACTTGTGATGAGCTTTCTAATTTTTGATTAGAATCTGATGAAAGGTCGTGTTCACTTTGAGATTGACGACTGTGTTGCGAAGTCAAAGAAATATTTGCTACCTCGGAATTTCCTTTTTCAGTTATTGTGCTTTTTCTTGACAACTCTTTAATGATTCCATCCCCAAATTCAGAACTTTTCAACTGACTTCTAGTTCGTACTTTGTTACTAGATCTAACGTTACGAGAGTTTTGAGATTTGTTGGCATTCATACTTCTCTCTAAAGCTATTTGATCATAACTTTCTTCAGTGGATTGAATAGTTTTTTTAGAAGTGATTGATTTGGTCTTAATTTCCTCCACTGGATTAGTTGCTACAGTTTCACTCTTTCTTGAATTTTGTTCATTTTGACGCATCATCAGCATTATTTCAGCATCATATTCGTCATACTTAGCAAACTTTTTAGACACTTGTAAACTGTTCCCCATTTTTCTCACAGTGCGATTCCCAAAACTGGTTGTCAAAGCATTAGAAACTTGTTTGCTAACCCCTACCGCCTTGTTTCTCTCGTTAAAAGTTTTATCAGACAAAGGATTCCTTTCTGACGCAATCCCATCATCTGAATCTATTACTTCGTATGTAACTTTTGATTTGGACAATATACGAATATCAGAATTATTAAGGTTCGCACCTGGAATATTTTTCTGCATTACAAATTTCTCTTCCATTTTATTACTTTTTTTAGAAAATTGAGACATGGTGTTTTCAGAATGATTGCCCATGACACTCGCATCACATGTTGAATTTTGCAAAATTTTTAATGAATCATCGACATTTCTTGAAGTTGGACCCTTTTTTGGTGTTACCGATGTCTCTCTCACTTTTTTACCACTATTTTGTAATATCGGACAGGAAGTACTCTGATCTCTTACATGAAGTGAATGTCGAAATGTTCTTGATTCAACATTTTCTGAGCTTTCATCATTATTTTGGGTAACAGTAATGTTTACCATTTCATCACTTGTTTCACGATCTTGGGAAACAGCAGTATTTTCCGTTTGCCCCCTTATGCAATTTCCATTTGATGTTGAACGCTGAATAGTATTTGATACATTAGATTCAACTTCATGATGACTACCAAGATCATCTGTATTACTCAAATTTCTGGTGGAATAGCCTTGAATAGCCTGCTGACGTCTTTGGGACAACATCTGTTTTTTTGTTGGACTTGTATTAACATCTTTGTCACTACTTAATATATTTCTTTTAACAGATTTCAACGGTGATTTTGTAAGCTCGCTTCGGTCACTGATTTCAGTTGGAAAATGAGATTTTCTCATACTTTGCCTTAATGTTGCAAGTCTGGCATCAGTAATACCCGGGGACTGCTGTGTCCGAGAGCTCTCCGAAAGAAAGGTTGATTTTTCTGTACCTTTAGAACCAGAGTCTGTCCAATAATCGTCAAAATTGTCAACTCCGTCGTCACCTTTACGAATATTTCTTCCTTTAAGAATATTCCTTCCAGTACGGGATCCAAAAACTAAAGATAATTTTTTGCGATCCATTTCCTGTGATGTTGCAAGTCTGGCATCAGAAAGACCCGGGGACTGCTGCGTCCGAGAGCGCTCCGAAAGAGCGATCGATTCTTCTGTACTTGTAGAACCAGAGTCTGTCCAGTAATCGTCAAAGTTGTGAACTCCATCGTCACCTTTACGAATATTTCTTCCTTTAAGAATATTCCTTCCAGTCCGGGATCCAAAAACTAAAGATGATTTTCTGCGATCCATTTTCATTAACTTGATACAATACTAAACCTGCAATAAAAATTTAAAATCTTCAATTACAAATACTTCTAGTATATTGTACAAGATAAGAAATAAGAGGCGTTTACATATAAATACTTTAAATATTCCTGAAATATGCAATATCCGTACAAGGGGAAATATTGCAGCAAGATTAATAACTTAAATATATAATCAGGGATGTTGCTCGACTTCCAGCAGTTTGGTACAGCCAAACTTAAAATTTGGATCAACGTAAAACTTTTAGGGAGCTTTTTTGAAAGCAAACTTGAAATTGTGCATCACAGTTTTAGAGAAGTACGATAGCTAATTTAGAGATGTTTAATGCTCTAAAAGTTTGTTTTATACATATTACCTATTTCAATAACCTAAACAATTACTGCAAAACCTGACATAAAATTATAAACATTTTCGGAGAAAAGTTTTAGAGGAAGATTGTTTTTAAAGAAATTTAAAATAATAATTAACAGGAAAATTAATTAAAAGTTAACGGCTCTTTCTGTACATAACATTTGAGACCTCTCTAAAAAATACCTAACATATTCCACGAGTTTGGCAAATAAATGGCTTAAGAAAAGTATTTAAAACTAGTATATCAATACAGTTTTGATATGTTAGAGTTAATAATACTCGTAGTGTCATATACGAACACCATAATATGAGCTATGGAATGGAATAAAAGTCCGAATACGTACTCTGTCCAATAAATACGCGAACTGATGTCATAAAAACTTTTAATTTTACAAAATTTAGGGTACATCAGTCTTATCCCTTCCAAAATGCTCCCCATTTGTACCACCACCATTTCCATTGTTAAAAACATCCCTGGAAGTCAGGCTCTTCAGTGCCGCTCCCGCACGACCATTTTACATTTCGGGAACAAAAACAAGTCTGGTGAATTAAGGGCCAGAAACTCGCTGACAATCACTGCTGAATGTGCAGGCGCATTGTCATCCATCCCCACCACACAAATTTGGTGCTTCAGAACTCCCACGTAGAAGGCAGCATTCACTGTTTGTCCTTCAGGCAGAAATTCATGGTGGACAACACCATGAATGTCAAAAAGGTCGACGGTCATCCTGGCCTTGCAGTCTTCACGCCCCCCACTGAAACGCCTGATCCACC
Source organism: Dolomedes plantarius (assembly GCA_907164885.2). Classification (NCBI taxonomy): domain Eukaryota; kingdom Metazoa; phylum Arthropoda; class Arachnida; order Araneae; family Dolomedidae; genus Dolomedes; species Dolomedes plantarius. The sequence continues at coordinate 124,546,882 of OU015503.1, forward strand.
TGAAAAGAGCTGTTTTCTTCAGTGCGTTATTTCCATAAACAGCCCTCAACGTCTCATGAATGCTCTAAGAGTTTTTCCCAAGTTTCACCAAAAATGTGATGTTCATCATCTCCATCGTCGACAAGAGAAAAAAAACCCAGCTCTAGCTGTACGCTCGCCTCGGCAGTCACTGACGCTAGAGTGGGTCCTCCGCCAACAGAGCAGCCAATGCGCATGGTCTAGTAGCTCAGTTCGCGTATTTATTGGACTACGTAGGTTACTTAATCTATTCCCTTCATTAATAAGGATCATACGAATGCTTGAAATGAATTTTGTCCAGATACAAAGAGATAAAATTAGCTAGAAATTAGGCCTGGGCGATGCATCGAGAAAAACCGGTGTGAAGCCGACATCATCACACCGCTTTCATAATTTTCAAATCGTCGATATATCGTAACATCGCGATTTCCCGATGTCACACAAACGGTTCCGATGTTTCTGTGTGCGCATGCGCGATGTCGCATCGCCTGGTCGACGATTTCCCGGTGTCCGATGTTTGTACACATGCGCGGTTTTACTATATCACATCGCTTAGCTGGGACGATTTTTCGGTTTCCCACCGTCAATACTTAGACGGACTATAATAGACTGATGACTCCTCGAATTCTTTTTGTGCATTCCATCACATGACTTTCACTTCGATGGTGTGATAGTGTGTGTTGTAGTGATAAGAAAGATGAAGCGATAAATCGCGAAGGTCCGGACCAGCACAAGAGTCCTGCTTTCTGCACATGCGTGTGAACTTGGGATTTGTTTCGATTGTCAGTGTGTTTACTGTTAGATTCTTTGGTCGTACTTGTTTTTAGAGTATTAAGCACGGAGTGTTGTTACAAGACAAAGAGCTGCATTGCTTCTAAAAAAAATGCAGAAATTCTTGGCTCAAAATAAAAGATATTTGAATGTTTAATTAGTATAGTCTGTTGCAGGACGACAACCTGGTCTCATTTTTATGTATGAATCTATGTTGCTTTTTTTAGGGAGGCCCGTTGCCACCTGCTGGCTACGTTCATGGTTAACATCGCGATGTCAAAAATGTAACATCGCCCAGGTCTACTAGAAATATTGCGGGAGTCAATTCACATTCTAGTATGTATGAAGGTAAGCAACAGCTGTCAAAATTTATTGAGCAACTCCTCCGTTAAAATTTGCGATTACAACACTAATTTTGCTACAAAAATCATGTACCTTGTACGCGACCCATATATCTTGTTAGAGACAAAAGGAGATGTCGAAAAAGTAGGAGTGGCATTTCAAAACGGGTGAAATAAGGAAGGTACCAATTTCAGTGTCATTAAGTGACAGCCAAATAAAAGGAAATATAACAAGTATAAAAACCAATCATTTCCCAAAGGGAATAGGGAGAGACAGAGATAAATACCTAAGATCAAAGATTACTTAAAGATAGGCACGCAAAAGTCAATGACTATTTTATTTTCCACTCAATTGGGATTGACCATTCCATACAAAAATAAGTATTCTTACAAACGATGGGAAAAGAAACAGGAGTGATACTGCAATCGTGTTAAAGGGTATGCGACTCACTAGACGATTAGCCGATATACTGTGGCGTCATGAGGCTAATTCTGAGGCGTTCGAAAAGTTTCGTAGCGCAGTAAACAAATCAGAGTGGAAAAATTTAACAAACAGCCTTTAACGAAAACTGAACTTTTATTTACAGCAAAAACGCAACAAGTAAAAGGTAGGTTTGGGCATTTACAACATCACCAGACTGGTGCAAAGATTTTTACAGCGGCAAATTCCGGAGACTTGTTTAAATTTTTCCGTACAGCAGAAATTCGTGCGGCCGTTCTAGCCCAGATGTTACATCGGGGCTCTGCCCAGAAACGCAACCTATATTTCGCGCCTGACTATATTTCACGGTTCTTTCTTTGTCGGCGTCTCTTCGAATTCCCAGAAATGCCCCTTTCATGGACGGTGGCCGCGAGGATTAGCCAGGATGACAGTCTTGCTTATCGACGAACATTTCGGCAATCTTTATGACTGCTGTACTGCCAATTACTGAAATATTATTCAGAAAAGGCAGATTTACAAGTGGTGTTGTAAGATAACGATGTTTTCGTCCATTTTCACCCGCATTTTTCTCAGGAATTGGTATGTCTGGGCTTAACTTTTCTGGTTCGGAATTTGCACGTGTTCCAAAATTGCTGGGAATACGAAAAGGATATTTCGATAACCACGCAGCTGTGTGAGGGCCATTCGCGAGTCGTGGGAACACACTCCAATTCTACGTGACGTTACACTATGGAGAAGAGTACAATGGCTTTACGAAAAGATAACAATCTGTTGGCTGATGCGAGAAGGCTGTACTGTGCAACATATAAGTTACTATTAACCCATTCAGGCCAAACGCAAGGAGAGAGAAGTGCTACCCGTAATACACACCCACATGCCACATGAATTGCCTCGTTAGTTTATTGTGCGACGTTACTATCAATCTTCTGACAATATTCTACACAATTTTTTAAGCAGAGAGTCAATCTTTTAAAATATGCACTAATATAAGATAATTCAAAAAATTTATACATTCATTTTCATAAATAATGTTGAATTATCTTAAAGCGGCGACTGACTTGTAACTGACGTAGGAGTGCCTTGGTCTACCGACTTTATCTCCTGGTGGAAGGTAATTGGTTATCATGTTATAAGTGATCAGTAATTAAAATTTAAGTTAAGAAAAAATTCAAAAATAAGAAAAAAATTAATGATTTAAGTGATAAAGAAAAAAAATTAAAATAATGGAGAAAATTAAAATTTACAAAGACTTAAAATTCAAAGATAAATGAATAACTCCTATTCAGAATTTTAAGAAATATCAAGAAAATTTGAGATGGAAGGTTCTTAAGAAGAAATAACTTTTAATTTGATAATAAAAATTCGTAGTGAGATAATTGTAAAGTCCCAGGGGGGAGCTAAAAATACCGAAATGGGAGTTTTGGAATAAAAGGAAAGAAAATAAATGGAGTAAGCAAGATAAGTAAAATTTCACGATAAGAGAATGACTGTTAGCTCCTCAGCAAGCACGCCCCAGGGCGTTTACGGTTAGAACGATGGGAATAATCGTAGTCGCTGACTTGTAACGTTGTGATGTGGCGAGCATTACATTACAAATGTAGTGAACACGTTTCTTCGCAAATACTCGTTTTGAATGATGACGCTCCACTTCAGTCAGTTCAATGAGCCCTGCACTGACTTGTAATGGAACGATCAACAACAAACCGACAGCCCACGATTGCTCGCCTCCAGGAAACTGACCACCGAATGCACCTCTCACATTACACCGTTTGTAACAAGTCAGTTACCGCCATGAAATTGGAGAACGCCCTCTGCAGATCCATTTGATTGAGAATGAGGAAACAATGCAGCACAGTTCTAGGATACAGGTTTTGTTCCAGTAAAAAGTTAATTGAAATGGTATTATTTCTTCACTACTTTCCCCATTTAAAAATAAATAAATTAATTTAAAAAAAAGTTTCTCCAGGATTGAGATACAGTTGATTCAAAGGAATTGAGAAATGGATGTCTCGTTTGCAGATGTGTTAATTTTTCTCAGACAGACAGAGGGGGGGTCGTCGTTTTTATGGAAACGATTTTGTAATTATTTTTGTCGTTTGCATTTTGAGATAAAAATTTGGCAAACTTCAGAATAATAGTCTGCGACTGTTTCGCTTTGATAGTAAAGTAAAAGATTTATTTTGAAAATAGCTCCTAAAATTGATAGATAGTTCGAAAGTTACGTAACTGCGCTTTCCGAGGAGAAATATTCGTATCAACAAATTAAAAAGCGGTGTAAAAATAGCGGTTATGGCATTTAAATACACACACACACACATATCTTAAATTGGAAAAAAGAAAAGGAAAAAAAGTCTAACTGAAAGTAAAAATGAAAACATGACCGCAAAACCCCAGCATATTGCTGAAAGAAAAAAAAATGTAGAAAATTATATGAAAAACACCTAGCTGCTGAAACATGGAAATTTGTGGTAACACTCGATGAGATATGGGTGTATTTAAGTGACTGCAATAAATAAAGATTGTGGGGAGTGTTAATGGTTCAGAAAGACTGTCACATAGTGTAACAATTATTTATTAACTAACAAAGTACGATACACACAAAAATTTTAGGAAAAACACGGGACAATAGCGCATAACCACGCATTAGGGTCGCCATCTTGGCTTTTACTGAAGTTTCTTTCTGGCTTGCCACCAGAGGGCACTGTCGTTGGGAGGGCAGTGTTCAGGGAGCCGTTACAATCTCCCCCTCTGGCTCCGCCGACGCACAGTGGAGTATTTGACGCGAAAACCTGGCCAAAAGTGTAAAAATTAAAAATTGCGCAATAATTGTAAAAAGTGCATTTTATTATTTCTAACAAACTGCTGAGTGAATCACATCATTTCCAGCAGCATAAGTAACACTTAGCAGATTCTAGCCTCAGTTGAAGAACAGATTTCTTTGCGAATGGACGTGTCATTTGATTGCGTTTCAGCTTTGTTGTTACTTTAAATCTATATTTTTTTGTGGCGTTAAGAATTAATGTTTCGAAATTAAATCAGGTTTGCGTGTTAAAAGAAAGGTAAGAGCTTTGTTTTAAAATATATAATAATTTACTTAGTTTTATTATTAAAATATTAAAAAAAAAAATTGAAAACTTGAAAAATGTTTTTCTAAAATCAATTTTGCTGTAATTTAAGTTTCTAAAAACTTTATGAAGGTGTGACGGGGCTTGTCGGACCTAATTTCAATTATAATCGTCATGGTTATAGTATTGAAAGTCTATTTCAAAGAAAAAAATGTTCCGCAAACAGCTGCCATTTTTATATGGATTTTTTTTAATAAAGAACCCTTTTTTATTTTCACGATAATTTCTTCACGGGTGTGATTTGAAAATAATTTAAAACTATAGATGTAATCTGTATAAATCTTGTTAAAATATAAAAATTTATTTCTTCTTAAGCCTTTGAGACAAAAAAAAAAATAAGTTTTAAGAAATAAGAGTGATGAAGACGATGAATTTGAAGAAGATGACGAAGGTCAAACTTCAGGAGAATCAGATTGAAAAAGTTAAGCTTCTGAAGTCACTAGAGAACTAAGATCCCTATAGTTACTAAACTTTGGTAACTATTATATATATATATATATATATATAAAGATTGATTTATAAAGCTAATTTTATAAAAAAATAATTTTAATTTTAAAATTTTAAATTTTTAATAAAAAGGAAGTACACTGCTCAAAACAATTAGGGGAGCACATGGTTTTAACGAAATTACGCAAATACTTACACCGATATGTAACAAAATAAATCATCCATAATTTAAAGCCTAGCAGGAAACAGAAGAAGAAAACTTCATATGCAAATCAAAGTTCATGACGTCAAAAAACAGAAAAAGAACATAAGGCCGGAAATCGGGATGTTGCAGACACGTCTGTTTCACTGCCTTAAATGTGAAATTCGATTGCTCAGTTATTCTTTTGGGGAAAAGGGGACTTGAAAATGCGTATTATAGGCAGACATGAATCCGGGCAAACACATCGTAGTGTCGCGGACGCTGTTGGAGTCGCCAGAAGTGTCGTTGCAAGGCAGTGGAATCGATTCCAAGAAACAGGGAATGTTAGACGTCGACCAGGCACCACTACAGCAACTGATGACCGGTATATACTGTTAACAGCTCGTCGAAACAGAACAGACAATGCTACTCAGCTGCACAGACAATTGCTCTTGGCAACAGGACGAAGGGTGTCCAGCCAAACAGTACGTAATAGGCTTCATCGGGGAGGTCTCTATGCACGTAGGCCAATGGTCTGCATTCCGATGACCTCACGCCACCGTGCGGCCCGAAGATGGGCTGCTGAACATCGAGATTGGGAGCAACATGATTGGAGCCAAGTGCTGTTTACAGACGAGTCCCGATTCAGTCTGAAGTGTGACACCCGACGTGTTTTGGTATGGAGAGAAAGGGGCACTCGAAATAACCCCACATTCGTTCGTGAAAGGTCACAATACACACGAGCTGGTTTTATGGTATGGGGTGGAATCAGCATGTTCGAGGAGACCACACGCCATATTAAAAATCTTGCATCATTTCTAAACAATACATTTTTTTTATCGTTTACATGTAACCAAATTGTTGCCCTAAATCATCTTTTCATGTTATTTCCATATTTTCAAGGAATTAAAGCTTAATTACAAATTTTTTTACGTCTTTTTTTTTCTGTATTGCGCATTGATACGCGTGTACTATCCATTTTATGCCAATACGTGGCTGTCTCGCACGGTTTGCTTGCTCCCCTAATTTTTTTGAGCAGTGTATTTACTATTAGAAAGTAAGTTAAAAGTCAAAAGCACATGAAAAATACTTTTAGCCAGGGTTTTGCTACAAATACTCCACTGTGCGACGTGGGAGTTGTTGCAGTCTTTGCTCTCCGAGGAGGCGTTTGGGTTCCTCTCTTTCTGAGTGGAGCTACTGGAGAAGTGTCAATTTCTTTGGAAGGTGTGATACGTTGCAATCGGTTCAGACGGCTTGCGATAACATAAGAAGTAGGACCAGGTATGGACCGCCACGCTTTGGCATGAACTCCGGGGTCTTCTTGTGGATGGAAATTGACCCAAACTTTGTCACCAGGCGAATAAAAAACGTGTCTTCGCTTTTTGTTCTATTCTTTCTCTTATATCCTGATTGAGACTTTGCAAATTTTTTAAGGTAAGGAGTGATTTTCGGTACAAAGTTGTCGTTTTCGACCACAGCCTTGAAATTATGTACAACGTCGTCCACAGTACGCAGTTCTCTACCATAATGAAGGAAAGGGGGTTATATCCTGTTCTTGATTTTTTAAATCTTTGACCGAGGAAAGTTTCTTAGTATTCTAAATTTCTTAAAAATTGACTTATCCAGTTTACTCCTGCATCACAAATAGTTTCAATTGCAACTGCCATTAAACCAAAATGGGGATCACTAAAAAGTTTTCTCTGAAGAAAATCCTGAACTAGCTCTTAAGCAATGAGTCATTTTAAAAGAAAAGAAGAATCAATTCGAAAGAAAAGTAGTTTGTCTAATTCATAATCACTTTTTCTTGTAATCATAATAGAGTCTGTCTTGAAAATTAGAAATATTAACCTCACACATCATCAAAAATAAAGAAATCTTAATTCAAATTTAAGGAGTTTTGGACCGTAAACAAGTCGCTCGTGTTGAAATTTTCATACAAAACAACAAAAGGAAATTAAATTTGAGACAAAATTAAAAACGAAAACTACCCGAGAAAAATTAAAAATCCATGAGTAATAATAACTAAACGCTTAACAATCATTACGAAAACAAGGTCAGCATAAAGAATTTTCCTTCAGCTCTACAAATTACGATATAAAAAGTTGATAGACATTTGTAAAAAGAAAGCAAAAATTTTCGCGAGTGCATCCCTGAAAGGTATTATCAACAAAATTTACGAAGCTACCACAACAGGACGGAAAATAAGAATCACTGAGAAGAAAACCTACATCAATTGCAAAAGGCCTCCTCTGAATTAATGATAAAAAATCATGTTTAAATTTAAAAATTCAAAAGAAAGGAAAAAATTTGGTAAAAGCAATGAGACTAAGGGCCTGTTCACATAGAATCCGTTATTGACTTGTTTTAAAGCAATCATAGGCCCTATAGCCCAGTCAAAATAGGTTTTATGGCTAAAAAAAATATGAAAGTTTTGAAAATTGGTGGAGATGCTAATGGACATACTAAAAGTCCCCACCGATCAGACTTGAGCTTTCGCCGCCATCTTCGAAAATGTGTACACTTTTTTGGTTTTTTGGAAATATCTTAAAAAATATTGATTTTATAAAAAATAATTAAATACAAAAATTAAAGAGCATTAAATTATGAACAAAAATCATTCGTAACATTTTTTTATATGTCTAACAGGAACAAAGATAATTGACTTTGAAAAGAGCGCACTATCACACCTGGGACGCGCAAGCGCGGTTCGCCATCGCGGTGGGGGGAAATACCCGCGCATGTGCATACCATAATTAGCCAAATTAGTTTTACACTAAATGGGAAGGTTTTTTGTATTTTTTCAAATAACTAGGGAAATATTAACTTTACGTAAAAAAAGTTTATTTCAAAAATTAAAAAACATTAAATTATGTACAAAAACGATTTTATACATTTTTGTCGTAAACCTAACAGGAACGAAGATATTGACTATAAAATGCGCGTTGATAATGGAGGTAGCTTTAAAGTCTCGTTGCAGGCGCTCTTCTTTGAATATCTAACCTCTCCCACATTTCGGCATTCTTTAAACACAAGAAAATAGACTTTAATGTTTTTGGCTATGTAGATAATTAGTCATTATTAATTTTATACATGAATGTAGTAAACTTGGGGGTATTCACTATCAGATTTCCATTGCGAATAATTGTTCAAGCTTACCTACTTCAGGATTTACGTGCTTTTTTCGGTACGGGATTCTCCCCTTCGTCAGGCATGTATAGATCGTCTATGGATCCGCTAGCATCGGCCCATTCATCATCTTCTTTCATTCGATCGTCATCATCAACAGGGCTGATGACATTCTGACATACCCCATTGCAATTGTCGCAGGCCGTTGTGCAGTTGATGCCTGCTTTCCGATATCCGCATCTTACTCCATTGTCAGTCTTACAGTTGCAAAACACCATGTTTAAAACTGAATCGGGAGCTACTGCATCCATAGTTGTGATGGACACAAGAATTTTCTCTTGACGCTTCCAGCCCTACAGACAGTTGGGCCTTTCTTTTTCAGGTGCTCCAAAGTCTTCCTCCTTTTAATTTCGATGGCTCGTATTTGAGTGTGTCCGTTTAAGGTTTCTTGCGATGATGGTTCAGTAGCAAAATCTCGAAACAACTGACGGAGATTTTTACATTCCAAATCCGATATGTCCATGCCGTCAAAAATTATTTTTGCTAAAGCTGTTTGGGTCAATAAATGAGCTCGGACTGCCCTAGCGTATGCATGGCCAGGCAACATTTTTTCTACTGACGTAGGTGCATAAATCAAAGTTAGTATTTCTTTCAACCCACTTCCAGCCATTATGTACCCAATGCAGCCTAAGAATGACATTAAAAGATGGAATCCACCAAGCCTCACAATACAACTTGATAATAATGGATTGGAAGTTGCTGCGACTGTCTCTCGAGCTTTAATATACAGTGGTTGGTCAAACGTGAATATGCAAGACTTTTGGTGCATTTTAACACACTGCTGGGCAGTATATTTCAGCACAGTGGAAATGGTGTCATACTTGCTTGGTGGTAAATTAACAAAAGGAAGGGGTATTACTTTGGTATTTTCACAAGGCTGGTTTCTGGTTATACAATGGAAAAATCCTTTCCATTCATTCAGGTATCTGTGGAAGACCTAACCACTTAGCACACATCCTGGAGATATCAGATGGTTTAGGCAGTAGTAAATCTTCCGCTAAAGGATTTAAGACATTCAAATCTTCGATAGTAATTGTTTGTAACCCAGGCCTTCGAAAATTTTCAAACGTTTCTAGAGGAATTATTCCCATTTTGCCTACGGTCGATGCGGATGTAAGTTCGGTTAATTTTTTTATCTTCGTCCCGGGTTCCACTGCTGACGTTGGAGTAAAACAAGCAATGCCCCCCCCCCCCAATGCTATGAAACGTATTCAGGCCATCGATTGTCGACACATTGAAATCTGCATTGTCAAATACGAATTGGCAGAATGATCCCTCGCGCATTTGGGGTTGCGGATGATTTATGGCTGACATCTCAAGTGTTTGGGCTTCATAGTAAGAAGAACAAAATCCCAAATTTGAGAGCATTGTTATTAAATTCTTAAAACAGAACTTTTTGTGCAAAAATAAATCAAGACCATTGAGCAGAGGAGACATAAATGATCGTGGCCTTAGCGCTGATATAATGACGTGAGCTATTGAAGTGACTTTTTTCCGCCTTAGCAGTCTTTTTTTTAATAATCAAGTGCTCCAAAAAAGATTTTAGGCTTTCTGGAATTCCCTTGTTTACATCTCTGAAAAAATTATCACTTGGAGGGTAGCAATGAGTGTCATAAACTGGTGTCTGGCTATCTTCTTTTATTATGGCTGCAGCAGTTTGTACTATTCGTAGACGCTCCTCACGATCATTTCGTATCCTTTTGCCGTAACAAGAGTCTGATAAGAATTTCATTACCGTATTACGTAAACATATGACAGTAACTGTTTTGGAGTTTGAAGCAAAAATAATGGCATCCTCGTATATTTGTTTCAACTTATTTCTCAAAGTGATGTCGTCTGGAACTAGCCCTGTAATTTGAGATTTGAGTTCAGGTAATGAGAATCGACAGTCGTCATTATTATCAAGGAAGAAGGATATTTCGTCTACAGCTGCTGAGGCGTAATCCGACTCAGGCCGCCCTCTCTTTCTGATTGGTGCAGTGTGTAGAAAAAAAGTCATGAAGTAATCTTGGTGATAAATCGCATCAGCTGCAACTAATTCAGCAACGTTTATTATACGACACTGAACTTCCTCTCCCCACTGGTCATGTCTATTCGCTGCAGCTTCAATAACTTTGTGTTTCATTTCGAGACTCCTAACTTCGTATATAGTTCTTCGTCTGTCAGTTGGATTTTTCTTTTGTCTTGCTTTGAATTCTTCGTCTATCACTGCCGTACAAAAGAAACATTTTGTTCGAAAATCGAACTGAGGTAAAAAAGATCGTAAACTTACTGCGCGCTCTTCACTTTGGGATGTTGACACGATTTCTGCATTTTTTTAAAATCAACTTTTATATTTCCTGGTCTGGTGTAATTTATCCGACACAACGAATGAACCGAAACAGATTTTAAATGTTCCAACTGTTCATGCTTATTGTCTTTTCTTTGGACATTAGCTCTCTTTAAAGCGTCGATCCCCTTTTCTCCTACATTCACGAAATCATCATTTGACATTAATTTTTTACTTATAAAACATAGTTCCGTATCAGCCATTGTTCACAGACGCATACGGAACGGTGACTAACTATTAACTGGCTAGGAAAATACTAGGGTAAGACCGATTTGGCGCCTTACGGTATGCACATGCCTTCCAGCCATCGCGATGGGCACCCACGCATGCGCGTCCCTGGTGTAATAGTGCGCTCTTTCCAAAGTCAATTATCTTTGTTCTTGTTAGACTTAAAAATATATGATATATGTTTTTTGTAGAAGCTACCTCCATTATCAACGCGCATTTTATAGTCAATATCTTCGTTCCTGTTAGGTTTACGACAAAAATGTATAAAATCGTTTTTGTACATAATTTAATGTTTTTTAATTTTTGAAATAAACTTTTTCTACGTAAAGTTAATATTTCCCTAGTTATTTGAAAAAATACAAAAAACCTTCTCATTTAGTGTAAAACTAATTTGGCTAATTATGGTATGCACATGCGCGGGTATTTCCCCCCACCGCGATGGCGAACCGCGCTTGCGCGTCCCAGGTGTGATAGTGCGCTCTTTTCAAAGTCAATTATCTTTGTTCCTGTTAGACATATAAAAAAATGTTATGAATGATTTTGTTCATAATCTAATGCTCTTTAATTTTTGTATTTAATTATTTTTTATAAAATCAATATTTTTTAAGATATTTCCAAAAAACCAAAAAAGTGTACACATTTTCGAAGATGGCGGCGAAAGCTCAAGTCTGATCGGTGGGGACTTTTAGTATGTCCATTAGCACGCCTAAACAAACATCTCCCCCAAATTTCAAAACTTTCATATTTTTTTAGCCATTCGTCAAAATCGGGTCTATTTTGACTGGGGTAATAACAATTTCATGGCTAATCGTTTGGAGGTTTGTAATTGGTTAAATATATTTCAATACGAGTAACGCTGACGGATTCTATGACACCCGTCTCCGGGTGAAATGACCGGTAAATAAACGTTTGAACTTACCATGTGGTTAAAATTAAATTGATTGGCCTTTAAATAAACCATGTATCGAACACAGCTAAAAAACAACTCAGCAAAACGGAATCAGAAATCACAACTAAACTCAACAGAAACGAATGAGAAACCACCATATTGAAATATTTATCGCCAAATTTCCCGCCGCAATTCATATATATTGCATCATATCATTGTGACAAATTTATTATTATTTGGAATTCTAAATTTCCTTATAAATTAGAAGTAATATTGTACTTATTTTAACGTAGGATTACTAGTACGTTCCTCCATAACGGTCCTGCGGAAAGAAAAATTTCAGACGCTAAAACTGTCCGACCGTCCGTCCTCGCGAGTTATAATTTTGGCAGCACGCCAAACCCAGTCTATCGCTAGGACATCTATACTAATAAAGGGACAAGTAGATGTCGAGATCACGTGACCGTAACTCATCCGGGGGGGCCACTCCTCGAAAAAAAAAATGGCCGACAAATATACAGGAAAATCGGTGTATTTTTTTTCTCATGAAAGTACATAAATGTTACATATTTGGAAAGAGCTTCGAAAACTGATAATTTTTTCTACGTACACTTATTCTGTTAATTCAATAGTTTTAGAGATATTTTCATTCTAAAATCACTCACTGCTGAGAAACCAAATCATTTGGGGCAGTGGTGCTGCCATCTGTCGGCAGCGACGGGAATGAAAATTGAAAAGAATTTATTCACTTGAATTTAATACATTTGTACGTTTTTTTTTGTTTTGTGGGGCCCGAAGTACATAAATATGTTACACGGATGGCTTGAGCGTAGCTAGGCGAAGCCCGGCTAGTATTAAATAGAAAAGTACCAAGATGTGTAAAAATTTTGACATACATAAATGTATATATACATACGTACATATATATAGATACATATATACATACAAAAGAGGTAAGCAACGATACGCAATCCTACGTTAATAACCCGCGATAGTTTCGTTAAAAGAGACTACCTGATTTTTTTTCGTAAGTTGATGACCATGGAGAAAAAACGCAAATATTAAGATGAGTATTTGAAATTTGGGTTTACCACCGTAGTCAGCAATGGCATTGAGAAACCAGAGTGTGTTTTGTGCAACGTTGAATCTACGAAACCTTCGAAACTGAAACGCCACTTACTGACAAAGCAATCTGAACATATCATAAAGGATTTGGAATTCATTTTACGCCAGGGATCCAGTATCAAACATCAAAGATTTGATCTTAGAGGAAGTTTTCCTTAACAAAATGCATCCCTAATACAAACATCATATGAAGTCGCACTGGAAGAAATTGCCACCTCCCCCCTCTCCCAGACGATTGGAGAAATACTCATTAAACCCTATTTGCTGAAGACTGTTAAGTTAGTTCTGGAGAAATCTAGTGAGACAACACCACCATTCAGAGACGAATTTCCGATATGTCCGAAGTTATGAAAGAGCAAGTGTTAAACGAAATCAAAATTTCTCTCGTTTTCTTTCGAAGTTGATGAATCGACGGACGTACGTTCATGTTATCAGTTGCTTGTTTTCGTGAGATATATTCATTCAGAGGACACCAGAGAAGAGATCCTGTTTTGTAGCGCACTCGCAACTAAAAGTGACGAACTTGTGGCGAAAATTAACTTTTTTTTAAATCCGGGGGACTACAGTGGGAAAAATGTCTGGTGTTCGTACTGATGGAGCTCCGGCTATATTGGAGGGTCAAAGTCAGGCTTTCAGAAGTAAATAAATAAAAGAATGTGCTCCTGAAGCAAAGGGTACACGTTGTGTCATTCAAAGATATGAGCTTGCCCGCAAAACTTTAACCAACCCCTCTGAAAATTTTAACTAGACTCAGTAATCAAAATTGTTAATTATGTCAAATCCGGAGCCTTAAACACCTGTCTTTTAAAAGAATTTTGCAAAGACATGAATGCAGATTATGAAATTCTGCTGTTTTACATATCTATAAGCTGGTTATCAAAGAAAAACGTTCTGGATCGTGTTTATGAGATGAAAGACGGAATCAAGTTGTTCTTAGAATCTTAAGAAAAATACAAACTTTTGTCTCACTTCAGTGATGAACTGTGGAAGAAGAGACTTGCTTATTTAGCAGATATTTTCTAACAGTTAAATGATTTTAACCTAAAGCTTCAATTGAAAGGACATGCACAACACCACGACAGTGTGGGGGCTTTTGTCTCGAAATTGTAGAACTGGTGTCGAAAAGTGAACCAAGGAAACACTGACATGTTTGAAAAATTGTCCAGTGTTGTTGACAGGAGCGGCTCAGTCCAGTTTTTTTTTTTTTTTTTGGGGGGGGGGGGGGGGTGCAGCAACGTCGGCTCTTAGGGTTATTTATATATATATATATATATATATATATATATATATATATATATATATATACACATACACACACATACATACACACACACACACACAGTGGAATCTCGATCGATCGTTTTCCCGTATGTATCGTTTATTTCACCCAGTCCCGAATAAATTCCATAGAAAACAAGGAAAAACAGACCGCATGGATCGTTCCTCGATCCACCGTTTTACCGCAATATTCGTTCAGAATATCGCAACTTTATATTAATTTATCAGATCGATCGTTTTTCATATTTTAGGGTTATCAAACTTTAAGGTATGTTAATACTTTTTTGTATGTTCCCGCATCCATCGTTTAGTTCCGTCAGTCCCTTCGAAAACGATAGATCGAGATTCCACTATATATATATATATATATATATATATATATATATATATATATATACATATACACACACACACTAGCCGGGCTTCGCCTAGCTATGCTCGGGCCCCACAAAAGAAAAAAAAGGGCCCTTTTCTGGGCCGTACAAATGTATTAAATTCCCGTCGCTGCCGACAGATGGCTGCACCATACTGGAGATGGGTGATTTGTTTATGTCGTCTCAGCGGTGGAGTGCTTTTAGAATTAAAATATCTGTAAAACTATTAAGTAACAGAATATATGTAAGCAGAAAAAATTATCAGTTTTTAAAGCTCTTTCCAAATATGTAACATTTATGTACTTTCATGAAAAAAAAAAAATGCATAGATTTTGACATTATCAAATATGGCGGATGGGAGGCTCTTACATTTTCTGGACTCAACCTTCAAAAATTGTTGGTTTTTTATTAATTAAAAATTAACGGTAATAAAATTTAAAATTCGGGGTTCGAGGTGCACATGTTCAGACTCTTCACTACCCGTGTGCCAAATTTCATGGCTGTAAGTTTCACAGATTCGTCTCGAGGCCGCACGCACACACACACGCAAACATTCGCTTTTATTAACAAGATCTATATATTTAGTATTAGGTCTACGATTCTATAATTTTAGGCTATGGAAAAAAAATACGCCAGGATTTATTGGGGGGGGGGGGGGTAATTGGATCTTCGGAATGATTCATCGGCACGTGATTTGTTTAAAGAAAAATAGCTCATTCAATTCTGGTGTGCTAAGTATCATTCCTATCCACAAGTATTCAAACTTG
This sequence comes from Dolomedes plantarius, assembly GCA_907164885.2. Taxonomy (NCBI): domain Eukaryota; kingdom Metazoa; phylum Arthropoda; class Arachnida; order Araneae; family Dolomedidae; genus Dolomedes; species Dolomedes plantarius. The sequence continues at coordinate 124,562,383 of OU015503.1, forward strand.
CTTTTCGTATTTTGGTGCCATTTGCCACAACGCTTCTATGTGAGAGTGGTTGTGTAGCTTTTGTCCACATCAAAAGGAAGTTACGAAATAGACTAAGCGTCGAAGATGATATGATGCTCTAGCTTTATCAAACACCCAACCACGAATTTCAAAGGTGGGTATGCAGTTGCAAGCGCAGCCATCACATTAAAATAATTGCATTTACTTCATTTTTGTTAAATGAAGTATTTGGTTACAATTAAATTACTGAAAATTTAGCTTAGTGTTTTTTCTTAATATCTTAAAAGACCTTATTTATGAAAATAACCTATCACTATTTTGAAAACAGAGAGTGATAAAATTTATTTTGTAGAGAAAAACTTACAAATTTATCTGCACGTAATATACTGTGCATAATGCAACGTGAATTTTAGACAGATCTTTACCTACAGGTTTTAAACAGTTTAGCTATTACAAAATTTTCAACAGACTGAGTTATCTTATTTTCTCAAATCTACAAGCTAGAAAATTGATGCTTTGTGTTCATATAAAGACAATATATAGTTAAGAGTGTATAGATGACAAGTATAACAAAGTAAGCAGCTGACAATATAAAGTTTAGGCGGCTATATGATAAAATTTTCTGGAATGTGTTCACTTATATGAATATTAACAGAAAAAAAAGGGGCATGGGATCAGTATAATTTGAAATGGTTTCAAGATGGGTATGAAAATAGAAATAAGATAAGAAAAATGTCTGTGTTAATCTCAATATGTTGCATGCATCTGCTTTTGTCTTAAGGATGCTGTGCACTAACCCTATTGGATTCACTCACTTCAATGTTAACCTACTGAGAAAATGGGTCCAAGGATTGCCAACTTGTATTGATTTTTTTAAAAATGCAAATAATATTTTAAATTTTAAATTATTTGGGGGGGGGGGGATCTGGTATAGTGCATTTTAAACACTCAATTCCTTTGGTGGACGACATTTATAAAATGAATCCTGTTGCAAGGTGCAGAAAAGTTTGGGCTATCTGAAAACACCATGTTTATTGGATTTTTGGCATTTATGAAGCTATCAATAGTAGATACATTTTCTCTTTCTGTTAACATTGAGGTGAGCGAATCTCAATAAGGTTAGTACATAGCAGCCTAAGTCACAAACTAAGAAATAATCTTAGGATGATTCCAAACAGACCAATCTACCAGCAAATTTTACATCATTAGGCGTTTTATTACAGTTTGTCCACAAAATGCACAGTAGAAGTATACCAATTAAAATATAAAAGGGAGGTGATGTAAGAAAGTATAACTATCAATTTCAGAATACTTTAATTTGGGTGAAAAAGTTGTTACAAATGACATAAATAATGATAATCTTATTAAAACAAAGTAGTTAATTAAAATGACTTGAAGAGGTTTCCAACCCGCAGACAATAAAAACCAGCATATTTCATATAAATAACTGGATTTTATAATTTTTTCCATCAGTTATTTCAATAATATTCTTTAAGAGTTCCAAAATTATTTTATGATAAAGCCACTTAGGGGCTTATCATGCCCCCCCCCCAAAAAAAAGGCAATAAGAAGAATAGTACTTTCAATACATTAATATAATGTGTATAATATTAACTCTAGTAATAATAAACACAATTTTAATGGTGTATTGAAAGCCCACTCATTAAAAAGAGCTTTTACTTTAAAGACTGCAGGCAGGATTAGGCAAAATTAATTTTCAGCCCTAGCATATCTCTTCCTAAAAAGAATTTCTATACCCCTTAATATATTTTTTAAAACCTGATTTAGTAATTTACAGGGATTTCTATGCATGTTTTAATGGGGGGGGGGGGGGGGGGAAGAAGAGAGAAAAAAAATTACTCAACAAAACTTTTGTCAAATAAATCAAAATTCAACGAAAACAAAATCTATTTTTCAGGTAGTAACAGAAACTTATGTATGCGAAACACTGACTAAGATTACATGAAGATACTATCTAAATTCCTGCATACTCATAAATTTTAGCTTCCTTTGCACACACTCATACACCTCATAACCTACATATTTGTGTATCTAAAATCAGTTATAGATTTATAAGTTTCTTAAGATTTAAGTAGCATCAAAAACAAAACAAAATTAAATTAAAGGTTGTCTTGATCTTGCCTTTATTAAACATCGCCAAGATCAGTGGTGTGCAAACTGTGGACTACAACCCACAGAGGGGTCATGAAAAAAATGAGAGGGGTAGCAGATAGTCTAAAGTAAATTTACATCATACTGAATTATTTAATTAAAAAACATGCTTTACACCTTTCTATAATTATATATTTATAACATCTTTTACATGCTAAAAATAATATATTATTAAATAAGGTGTCAAACAGTCTGACAAGGCTACATTGCTCCCAATCGTTTTTTACTTATTAGCAAGACCAGGTTTACAAAACGAGTAGCTATAAAAACCAAACAACGATGATATGGAAGTAGAATTTTCAAATATTTCACTAAATATTGAACAAATACTATCTGAGGTCCAGGTTTATCCTTCTCGTTCATTTTTTCTAGTTTTGGTTTATATAGATAAATGAAGTTTATAATTTTCAATGTTTTAATAAAAAGCTTATAATTTTAAAATTATGCTCTTTTTGAATTTTAACTTTTGTTAATTTTTACATAAATAAAATACAAATACATATTAATATTTACATATAAAGTTTTAGTTACAAGAAATTCGACAAAAAAAAGTGTTGATGGTAAGGAAGATCTTTTTTTATTGTTATTAGATAAAGTAAATATGTATGCACAATCTACAGTTCATTGATTTTTTTTCAAAATTTACTTATTCCATTTTTTTTTTTTTTTTTAAATTTGCTGTTACCAATAAATGTTTATTGGGGTGTGTGATTTTTTTATATTTAAAGAAAATGGGTTGTGTTTGAAAAATGTTTACACACCTCTTTTCTAGAAATTTAATGATTATTTAATCAATTTTTTGGAGAGAGCAGAAAACTATCACCTACAGTCACTATCTAATCGTGTAAAGGCTGAAAGAATCAATTCTTTTCTTTTGACAAAGTACAATCCTATCTGTTTTCACCTTGAATGAGAAAGATTCAAATACCATAGAGATACATCCACGCATCACAACTTCTGTTATTTCTACAGATGCAGACACACGAATTACTAACCTTTAGCATATTAACCTATACCAGGGGCGGACAACTCTTGGCACGAGAAACAAGTCCTTGTCAAATTTATTTTCTATTAGTAACTAATTATGTCTGTTTAAAAAAACCTTGCAGCAGTGTTACTATCCATACAGGTTATCAGGAAAGAATCATCCAATTACAAAATTTAATATTTTCCCTAATTATTTACAATGACATATTATAATTTTCTGTTAAGGAAAAAGTAAAAAATTTTTTTTCAGGTGTTCGATATGACTTCCTTTAGTCAGCCGTATAATATGATTGCGATATGCCATTTCTTGCCACACACATTGTAATGTTTCACTATTAATTGTTTATAAAGGCGTCACAAATGAGATGTTTAAGTTCGGGCAAACTTGTTGGCAAAGGTGGTATGAACACAAGATCTTTGACATATCCCAAAAGGAAGAGGTCGCATGGGGTTAAGTCCGGTGACCTAAAAGGGTACCTGTGTAGGATCAAATCATCATCTACAAAACTACCCTCCTAGGTCATCTGACTTAACCTCATGTGACTTCTTCCTTTGGGAATATGTCAAAGATCTTGTGCTCATACCACCTTTGCCTACAAGTTTGCCCGAACTTAAACACATTTCTGATGCTTTACAAACAGTTAATAGTAAAACATTACAACGTATTTGGCAAAAAATGGCATATCGCAATGATATTATACGGGTGACTAAAGGAAGTCATATCGAACACCTGTGAAAAAAAATTTATCATTTTCCCTTTACAATGACTAATTATAATTTTCTGTTTGCAATTATAGAAAATATTAAATTTTGTAATCGGATGATTCTTTCCTGATAACCCTGTATTTTCATCTACATATGCTTTCAAATTTTTGTTCCCAATGATGAACTTTGTTGCCTCGTGACAGTAGTAACCTGACGGATGAAACTAGTAGTGCATGCATATCTCTCAAGGTTACTAAATATAAACCCAATATAAAATCTCTGTCATCAATGCTGCAGCACTAAAAGTTCCACTGATAATATATAAAGAGTCATTAAGTTTGCTGTCTCTATTTTTTTCTGACTTTTCTTTTGAAAGTGGCAAAGATTCAGGGTTGTTTAAATGTAGTTTTGAAGGTAAATATATTTTCTTTTTTAAACATCATTTATAAGGTATTTAAAATCAGAAAAAGATTATCTGAAATAACCTTTTACTATGTTTCATAGAAGTATATAACTGGGAAAAATAATGACCGTTTAATAAAAAAAAAAAAAAAATATAACAGTGTTAACTTTTTGTATTGTTGCTAATTATAGTGTCTTTAAATTATGTTAATATGTATGACAGTTAAAATTATACTTACAGGCTAATTCCAAATAACCACAAAACACTTTTTCATAAAAACCTGTAGTAATTTTTTTTTTATTCAGTTGTTTTACATGATTTACATTATCACTTACAAATCAAATATCCAAATATCAAATTATATGTTCTCAAGAAATTTTTGTTGGCACATGGAAAAATTTTGTGCCAGAGATTTGGCCAATTTGGCATAAACTCTCAAATAGGTTGCCCGCCTCTGACCTATGCCATAAAAATCTTCCATTTAGATGCTTATATTTTATCAGTCAGTCCATTTTTCATTTAATACTGGATTAATTTAATGAAAACAAGAAATCATAATCACATACAAAATTAAATAAGACTGAAGATAGGCTTACAAAACTATTTAACTTGAATGGAGACTCAAGTATTATATCCCTTGGCAGTTTAGTTTCACCCTGATTCAACATTGCAACAGCTAAATCTGTATAGTAATGGCAAGTTTAACTTTTCTCAGAAAGAAAAAACACAGTCCCCCTCTCCAATGACAGACAGACCCTTGACATTCTTAAATGGGGATGGAATTTGAAGGATAACACCTTTAAAGATAGGTATTTAAAAAATATGCTAATTTTGCAATCTATAGAAAATATACTTCAAACACAAACAATGGTGACTGGTAGATGTTACAACTACTTTTCTTAAAATCTTGCCAAAGGAAGTCATTTTCTCCATTTGAAATCTATATAATCTACCATCTTCAGGCAATGTATAATCTATTCAAATCTCTATTTTGTTTGGAAACTCCTCCTAAATAGCAAGAACCTCCAAGTGTCCAATTACTGTTAACCTCAAGTCAAAGCAAAAATGACAGTAGATACTCTACGTGTCGTATTATTAATAAATGAATAAAATAATAAAATTTAAAGCTTATTACAGTTCAAGTTATATGAAAAAAGAAATCTCAGAAAATGATTGAAAATATTGCAAGAACATAACACACACTACAGTATCAACGTTTCCATACTGGCTATTATAAATTTATGGTTGGTTGGTTGGTTAAATGAAGCAACAGTCAATTTTTGATAGACAAGCACTAAAAACACTGGATTTAAGGTTCATTTTGAACAACTGCAAATATTTATGCCAAAGGCAAAACTTAAAATCTGCAGACTCTTGTATCATTGCTAACACACCTAAAAATTAATTTCATAGCAAAATTTATAAAAATAAAGTTTTGATGTATGAGAAAATTATTGCACAAGTTTCTAATCCCCACTGAATTTCAACATTTCCCCAGTTATCCTTTAGTTTTAGATTTATAGACGCAATTATAAAAATGATGTAAATAATGTTATTAAATTAATGCTCTGATTAAGTTTCTAATAAAATATTTCATTTAATTGATTCATCAAAGGGTACAGACAAAATTTGTTAATATAACATTAACAATACATATTTTACACATAGCTACAACAGTGACTAGATGTTAAAACAAAAATAAGTGAAACCTAATTTTGTAATCCCTCTGTTTATTTAATAAAATCTGTAATAGGGTATGATTGGCTAAAATTATAAGTTTCACAGAAAGTATGCTTACTAATATTTTTGCAAACAGATTAACCAACTACAAAAGCTAACTATCTCACTAAGTAGAGGCATTAACAAAACTTTGTACATTTATATAAGTTCAATGAAATCTTCATAATTTTAGGTAGTTAAACATTGAGTGAATGAAAAACAAATGTCACTCTTATTTTCCAACAGTAAAGAATCCTAATCATTGCTTAGCAGCAAGCCATCAGTGCTGCCAAATGATAAATGGTAAGAGAATCAGTGGCGCACCCAGGGGGGGGCCCTGGCACCCCCCAAAGAAGTAGAAATATAGATTTTGCATTATAAATATTTTTATTCGTTCATCTCGGCCCCCCCAATGCATTATAAATATTTTTATCCATTCATCTCGGCCCCCCCCAAGAAAAAATCCTGGGTGCGCCACTGAAGAGAATTATGCCATTTTAAGGAAAATAGGAAATTGAACTTCACTAAATGTTTTACATAACAGCATAACTCTTCTGGAGAAAAAAACAAAAAAATTACTATGCAAATCTTATGAAAAATTACACCTTTTAAATAATAAATCTTAAGACATGAAGACAGTAATTTAATGTGACAGTTGAATAATTGTACTTTAACTGAAATATACATCTACCACAAAAGCTAAAAGTAAGAGAAAGATGAGAAAAATCTTTACCTGTATATCCTGCTCCAGGGAAAATAGCCTTTAATTTTTCCGTTTAGCTCAGGATTAATATAACTGAAGATCATTTATTCCTTGATATCTTGAAGGCATCGCAAAACTTCAAGAGTTATATGAATTAGCCTTAATGATTAAGTGACAAGAAAACAAGATTCAAAGAATTAATTCCAAAAGCTGCTGATCCCTAGATCAAAAGGTTATGTGCACTCATAATTCATATTACTCTCTGGCAGATTTATTTACTGCTAAGGGTTGGCTTAGAAGCACAAATCACAGAATGTCTTGAAAATGCTGGGGGGGAGGGGGGGGGGGGAATTCAGCAGAGATCAGATATTAAATTCCACAATCTGAGCCAATTATCGTTCTCCATAAAAAGGCTAAATTTTTAGTCTTAAAACCTTACCCATCTTTAAAACCTTTCTTACGAGATGTGATATTGAAGGCATCTGTCATACTGTAACTGCACACAAAAATATTTTTACATGAGGTAATCACACATACAGTAATCTACGACACAAATTTAATCCTTAAATGATGTTGTCATGCCATAAACAAAACACAATTGCAAGCTTTTGAATTAGGCAAGTCAAAAAGCAACTGCAGAAGCTGAATAGGGTGATTGCATTTCTACTTATTTAATTTTAATTTGAAATGAACAGTTTAACTTTGAAATATCTTACAAAAAGGCAGTTATAAAAGTTTCCACTTATATTTTTTAAAATGTCCCAGTAGGTAATTTGAATATCTTTATATATGCCCAGTTCATCACTTAAAAAAAAAAGAAGTCCAATGAATAATTTTACATGTCTCAGGCATATCAAACAATAAGGCATTTCGAGCCCTGCTTGTTACATATATGTTGGTACTAGCTGAAAACATGCACTTCGTCATGGAGTACATTGAAATTAAATACAACAGTCAATGTATACGATAAAAAAAACATTTATAAAATAAATCATAAGGGATATTTTTATAGACAAAATAATGTAGAAGAAAATATTCAAATGAAATATAATAGGACATACTAAAGAATATAGTACAGTTTGAGGAACATAATATCTTTATTGTATTTCAATATTTTTTTGGGGATAATGTTCAATCGTCTGCCACATTAGCAAGGAAATTTTTTTTTGTCTATTTAGTTGTTATAGCACGTGACTATAAATTTATTTAAAGTACCAGAAAAGGAAATCACGTGATCAGCATTTAATAAATAAAATTCTAAAGATGAATCTTTAAAAATTCTCCAAAAATCAGAAAATGGAGGTAAAGATTCGAAAAAGATCTCATTTTAAAGGAATTTTTATGATCTTTCTTGTGATATAAATTTTATAACCCTCAATTTATTATTTTAAATGCAAACTTAAAAAAAGTTACTAAAACAGCTTAAAAATTTAATTTGAAAAAATTAAGAATTTTTCAAAAATCTTTCTTAGTGCACCCCTACACTATAAGAAGAATCGCCATGCAAAATTTCAGCCCTTTAGGTCCAGCGGTTTGGTCTGTGCGTTGTATGTCAGTGAGTCAGTCAGTTACGGAACTGTTTTATATATAGAGATTATGTGTAAAAGGTAGCAATACCAATAGCAACATCAAGAGCACTACTATCCAGCAATTATCAAGAGCACTACTATCCAGATACTATCCAGCAATTTATTTTACTGAACAAAAATTGCTTTGGAAGGGGGGGGGGGAAAGCAAAAATGATTGGTTTCGTAGATTAGCAGATGCATGCAAAAATAACTCTCTTTTGCACAATATTATTTAGTTCTCATTCGAAGTTCATTCATAGATATATTGGAATCATCAAATATATATGATTAATTTTACATTTCTCATATCTGTTACCTTAGCCATTTTCTATTTTACAACATTATTAATAGCTTTGTCTGTTAAGAAAAAAGGTCAGATTACAAAGATGGATATATTTTTTTTCTACTATCTGTCATAAGGGTTATAATTTTCGTCTTGTAAATATGGGATATATATATCCCGATATAAAACTTTTAATGCCTAAGAACTAGTTCCTTAAAAATTTGTGGGATTCTTTAAATTTTAAATTAAGATTTTAAAAATTTATTGGCAAAAAATTAAGTTTTATTATTACATTAATATATATATTTTTAGCGTAATGCCCCCTCCTCCCGAATATATTATATTATACATATATTTCAATGGTAAAACTGTACAGGGGAATTAATTTAAAAGCCAACAGTGCACCCAGAATCATGGATTTGACCAGGCTTTAAAAAGTCGGAACTTCTAAAATCCTCCTGAATTCATCATTTACGTTTTTCTCTTATACTGTTTCTAATGGAAATAGGTTTTTTCTGCATGTCGGAATCATGCTGTCAGACAATAAAATTAAAAAATGAAGATAGCACACCCTGCATCCCTTAAGAATTATGATATATTTGATCAACCTAGTTAAAATAATTGTTTTCCTTACTCTTTTCCTGAGAGAAAAAAAATCTTACAAATTCAAGAAATTTTTCAAAGAGAATTTAAAATTAAGTTCATTGTTCAATACCCTACTAAACAAAATTCTTCTATAAGAATCCAATATCCGGCAACAACTTTGAGTCTTACTCTGATGGGTTACATACATTTTTAAATTTTTTGCCTGGTCTATAATCTGTTATATTGTTTAGAATAAACATATTTAAGGGATATTTATTAAATTCAGCAGAAAAAGCTAGTCTTTTATGCAAGTCAGCTAAATTTTTGTATTTTCTGGACTCTTGGATCCTTTGTCAAATATGAGTGATATTTCAAACATTTTTCACCATTCTGCAATACAGAGATTCTATTTTGATTTTGTAACATATCCTTTACATTTGTAACCCATTTTAATTTACTTTATGTGGATACCTGCATTGCATCAGAGTTGCTTTATCTCTTGACTTCCCCTTTATTCTGCTTTGGAACTTAAAAAAAAAAAAATTATGTTATCTCTAGCTAATTGGTGAATTGAATTTGAACATGCTTTACTGGAAATTTACACCTTTAATTTTTGCATAATTTCTTTGATACGGCTTACAGAATTGGGATTTGAATTACAGATTAGTATAGATCAGTGTTCCTTAAACCGTGGGTCGCAAAAATTTAATTATGATGCATGGATTTAATTCTTGTCGCACACCGCAAGTATCTAAGATATATACTTTATTTTATTTACTACTGTTTTTCATATGTATATTGTTTACCAAAGAAATTATTTTTGAGAAAGTATTTATCTTTATATCCTTACTTCCTAGGGTCCCAAAAAAATCTTGATAAAAAGGGGTCATGAATGAATAAAGTTTAAGAAGTGCTGATATAGTTTATACCAAGAGGATATTGTTAAGTCAAAGATTAAAATTCTCAGACAGCTTCACTAACATACAGAAGTTTTCTTTTAGTCACAGCTTGCATCTGGTTTCTAATTATCACATAAATTATACATTAATAAAAAAAATATATATAAATAAAACAATAAATAAATAAAAAATAAAAATAGACATAGTTTTTGAAGGTGTGAGTACAAAATCTATACTTATAAAAGCAAGTGTCCGTGTGTGTGTGTTTATGTGTGTGCGGCGTAGAGACGAATCTATAAAACTTACAACTGTGAAATTTGGCACATGGGTAGTGAAGAGTCTGAACATGTGCACCTTGAAGCCCGAATTTTAAATTTTATTCTAGAAATTTTTTTATTTTATGTTTTGTGGGATATTTTATTCTTTTTAAACTTCAGATTATGATATCTCAGCAAAAAATGATGGTAGAATTTTGATCTTTTTACAATCTAAGACTACAGATATTTCTCCTTCAAACAAGACCTCATTTGTTTAAAAATAATTTAAAACAGACTAATATTTTCATCAAAATATTAAACCCACTTTTTCGAGAAATTTAAACCACTTTTGAGGATCTACGGTCGATGCTCTTCGAGTTTTTATCTTACAAAGAAAATATTTACATCATCTGGAAAATGAAAGCTTTCTCATTCATATAAACCTCATTTCAAGTGTCTATCTTAAAATTTCGATTTTTAATTGAATTTTAAAGAACGATACTTCAACACAAATTTTCTACGCCGTTCTTCAAACGCAGTAGGAAGAATGGCAAATTCTCCCCTTGGGTTGTAAACAACGATAACAGAATGTTTTAAATCTCATGGGGGTGGGGAGGACTATTTGTAGGAAGTCGAATGAACTGCTTTCGACTGATGATTTGCTTTCCACTAAACACTTGCACTGTCGAATGAATTAGATTGTCAATCATATGATGGCAATGGAATGTTTGAAATCTCATTTGGGGGGGGGGGGGGGGACTGTTTACAAGCAGTCATCTGGTAGACGGATGGCTTGAGCTTAGCTAGGCAAAGCCCAGCTAGTAACTCAATAAAAATCAGCAGCATCTGTAGTTTCTAGTATTCACAGTTCTTAGCTCTTCCATTGACTAAAGTCATATGTTCTTGACTAAAGCCATATGTTGAGTGGATTTTCTTTCATTTGCTTTCCACTAAACACTTGCATCCCTCTCATTAAGATGAGTACAGAACTCAACTCTTTGTCCCTTGCCTGTGGCTTTTAGCTATAGATAACAGGAATAAATAAATAAAAAACCTGTTTTGTTCTGTTCTTAAAAACATAGTGTATGCAATCTTTTTTGTGTGTATACATGTTCAGAATCACAGTGAAAGGTGCAATTACCTCCCAGTTAAACAGACATTAGAATGAAAGATGACATTTGTAAAAATTTTTTAAAAATAATTTAGTATAGTTAGAAAGGCTCTTTTTCTCTGCAATTTTTTTTTTAAACAAAAAATGATAGGAAAGTAAGACAAAAAGACAGAATTTTTTCGTTAGAAAGTACATTGGATTTATTTTTTAAGAAAATAAAAAGAAAGAAAGAAAAGGGATGGCCTTGAAAAAAACTCTTAAAATGCACTTTAACTGTAGTAACTCAGTATTTTTATTTAGCTTCCATAATCTTTTTCAAGTTGCAAGCCCCTTTTCTAATAAGTATGTTATCTGAAGGCCCTCACTACATTTATGTAAAAAGCCTGTATATCTGATAAGGTGTAAAAATAAATCAATAAATAAAAAAATAAATCAATAAATAAAAATAAAAAATAAATCAAATCAAATAAATAAACAGTAAACAACTATGTTAGGCCTCAGTAAACAACTATGTTAGGCCACTACATAGTTGGAGCGCTTAGGTTGAGAACTCCAGCACTACCAGAATCAAATGTATATATAGTAAGGCTGTTTCTATCTATTAAGCTTGAATAGGATTAACAGTATAAATTATTCTATTATGGGAAACAAAGTAAAATATTAACCTTCATATAATTTTTATGAAATGCAAGCTACACTGGTCCAAATAAGGCAACCATTTTTAAAGTTTAAAAATTCCGTTAAAAATGACAGCTTAGATAATTGAATTTTTATAACTTCGCAGAAATATTCTTACTTTTTTTCCTCTCAGCGATTATTATAAAATTTGAACTCAACCCTGTATTGCGTCGTGTGTTAAGTAGGTGATGCTATATAATTATTTGGTTCACTTTAAATTCTTTTTGTGCACTGAAATTAATTTATTTGTACAAAATGACCAGGTAACTAAAGGTATGTTCAATTTTGAAACATTTCCCACCATTTTCTATATTACAAGCATTTGTTAGTTAACCCCAAATTATTTGCCAATAAACCACGTGGGAGCATACATGACAGTGATATTCATACAACCAAAAGCCATAACAGCATTTTCTATGTTAAAACCATTTTTTAGTTAACCCTGAATTGTATGCTCCCACATGGTTTTATTGACAAATATTACAATGATATTAATACAACCAAAGCTATTATATCTTTCATGTAAAAGCATTAGTAAACCCTGAATTGTATGCTTCCACGTGGTTTATTGGCAAATATTACAATATTAATACAACCAAGGTCAATGTATACTGAGTTATGTTTTACTGACGGCTATTGCCAGCAGATTCATGGTGTAGCCACATAAACATGATATAACAGTTAAGGCCGTAGCATAGCAGAGGCAGCTATGTGAGTGCAGTGAATATGCCATTTATGCCTACAAGATTTATACAGCCAGCAGAAAGTTTGTTTTACTATTACACAGAATCGCACTTGCATCTGAACTTGTGATACACCCCTGTGATACTTGGCTTTTCCGCAGCATGGAAGTAAGAAGTATGACACAGTGCTTTGAATTCTCATTCTAACAAACCTAGTGACGTGCGACGCCTCTGGCGCAAAAATGACTTGGCATGATTTTGTCAAGAAAGTGGGATTGTACAATCCAGTTTTACCGAAATGCAGATAAAAAATCAGCAATGGAATGGTAAAAGTTATTTTTCTCACAGAGAAAATTAATTTTATCCGCAAATTTGTCTTAAAAGAGTCTTCATATAACATACACAATAAAAAAATTTTTTAAGAGAAATATTATTATGAACTTTAAAATCTAGCAGTGTAATAACTAAAATTTCAAATTTTGAATAGTATATTTTCTTCAATAGATCTAACAATTAAATGCTATAAAAATTTTATTTTTAATAACCTCACCAACAGTTTTTTTTTAATTATAGCTTTTAAAAATGAGCAATAAGAACAGTTATACAGAACAAAATATGGACAAATAGGATCTAAAGAGCTAAAATTTCAAATTTGAAACTGAAATTTATCACATTATGTTACATAAAAAAAATCTGATTAGCAGTATGAAGAGGCAATTTTCTACAATTTACTAGAAAAAGGTTTAAGAACAACAATGATTTAATATTTCTTCACTTTTTAAAAATTTCTATAAAAATTACAGGAAACAAGGACAAACTTTTATTTAATAATAAGCATACAAAAAAATTTGCTAATTTTTTTAAACTTTATTTAACTGCATTTTTACTCTCTAGGTCAATTGAAATTGCGAACATTTTCTTCATCAGACTTATCCAAAAGTATCATGGTAAAAATTTTCCACCATTATGAATTTTTTTTCACTTATGAAGCCTTTATAAACTGATTTATAATATGACAAATTTTAAAAGAATAAAAAATCACGTGTTTATAAATCAATTTTGCAATTTATTACGAGACAGAAGAAATTTCATTAAAGTTATACAGCTATACAAAATGGTAAAAGTATTAAATACTGTTTAAGAATATTATAAAAGTTTTAACAAGTATGATTCAGAAATTGATTATTTTTCCCAAAAGGCTTCTAATTAGAATTATTACAAAGATCATTTTCCTCATAGATTATAAACATTCATTCTATTTTACAAATGGGAATTTTCCTTCTACAAAAATAACCAACAAGATACCTTCAAATTTTTTAACATTTTATAACTTTTTAAAAGAAGAGTTAACACTCAAATAACAATTTTTTCCCCCACATACTTTTCAGGGTTTTAGGGATGACCGTTTTGAAACTTTCATTTTGTATTTATTTTTTTCTATTAAGAGTAAATTTCAGCTGCCTTGACTTTTCCTAAAATACAATACGTTATGATATCCTGGTGATAAATTTTCCATCTAGCCAAAATTTATGAAGTATGGTGGTACTATACCTAGAACCGCCGGAGCAGTCAAAATGACCATAGTCATTTTTAATGCATATTTCACCTAGTAGATGTTGCTAAATGAACTGAATGCCTATTATATGCAAGAGGAACATTTGCGGCTAAAAATATCAAATCAGAAAGTATGTGGGATCATTTATATGGAATTCATATTTTTCCTGAGACCATGTCTCAAAATAGATTTTGTGAAATAATGAGATACATACGATTTGATATAAAGTCAACCAGAAAACAACTCCTTGCAGAGGATAAATTCGCATTAGTATCCAAAATGTGGAATCCATTTATTGAGAACTGTATTTCTAATTATAATCCATGAGAAAACTTTAACCATCGATAAGAAGCTTTTTCCAACCAAAGCTAGATGTAAGATCATACAGTATATGCCACAGAAGTCTGATAAATTTGGCATAAATTTTTAGCTATTGGCAGATGTTGGAACAAAATATTTACTTGATGGATTCCCTTATTTAAGTAAAAATGACAAACAACCAAGCAATCAAAGTTTATCTGAATATGTTGTTTTTCATCTAATGAAACCATACTTCAACAAAGGTTACAACATTACAACAGATAACTTCTTTACTTCAATGCATCTTGCAGAAAAGCTGAACTCAATTAAAGCAAGCATTGCTGGCACAGTCAATCGCGGAAGAGAAGAAATTCCTCAGGCCATAAAAAATGAGAAACATGCTTTGTTCAGCAGCAAAATTCTTGCCAAAGATGATATAATTTTGACAGGTTATCAAGGAAAGAAGAACAAAAATGTTTTACTGTTAAGTTCCCTACATTCATCAGTTACAGTGTGAACTGATGAGAATCACCAGAAAATATAAAGTTCTATAATTGAACAAAATTTGGAGTTGATGTGCTCGACCAAATGACACGGAAGTATTCCGCAAAAGCTTGTTCTAGACCAGTGATCATCAAATGGAGGACCCCAGGCAAGTTTTGTATGGACCATGACGAAATTATGTATTTTCAAAAAATAGTGACTCAGCAGTGATCCAAAATGCAATGAAAATATTATATCCTACCACTGTATTATTCCTCAAAGTATGTTTTGCTGCAGTTCGAATCCCAGTCTGCAGAATAAAATGCAAACAGTGATACAAATCAAATTTTATACAGGCAAAATCATCTCTTAAGTACCGTCAATTTAAATCATTTCTTGAAGAGACTGATGCTCAATTTGATGACTTGCTTCTCCAAACAATGTGAGATGACTAAGTAAAGGATTGGTGCTTGAAAGTTTATTTTGCAGTATTGGAGGACATCAAAGAATTTCTTTCAACTAGTGATCAAAGAGTAGCAAGTGAGCATTTAGGCTTCTTCCTTGACATTGAAGAAAAAACTTGTGAGCAAAATTCTCTCAGAAGTAAAGAGTTTCTCTAAGAAAAGATTGACCTCTTCTCTGAAGATATTAGCGAAGAACTTTTACACTTTCCACACCTTAAGTCACTTAGTGACAGTAGGGGTATCGACATCAACCAATTCGAAGATTTTTTTGGGAAAACTTAAATCTGAATTTCAAAAAAGATTTACCGACTTTGAAAAAATTGAGAACGTTGTATAGCCAGTTAACAACAGTTTTTCACTTATGCCCAATGGTGTATGGACCAGTGAAGCGGCAGATGTTTCCAAGAGCAACAAAGCTGCCTATAGTTGGAAATAATAGAGTTCCAAGATGTTCTTTTAAAGGACATTTATGCTCAAGTTCCAAAAACTCTTGGTAGTGAATAATTATGGACCGCGAAAGTTTGACAATGTTTTGAAACAGACCTACGTGAAAAATAATTGGTGACCACTGTTCTAGACGGTGGTTTCATGTATTTTATAACATTCTAGATCTCGCTGGCATTAATTCTTAGATACTGTATAAGAAAGTCACTGGAAATAATATTCAAAAGCGTGACATTCTTTTGCAATTAAGATCCAAGCTGCAAGAATCATATTCAAATTATATGAAAACACTGAAGATTTCATTACCCAGTACATCCTTACTTACTAGTGATAAAGAAGCTAAAAAGAGAAAGCAGTGCCAAAGTTCTAGTTGCGAAGGGAATAAAACAATGGACAAATGTGAAGCTTACAGGAAATCAACTTGCGGATAATGCACCACTAAAGTGGTAAAAAAGATTTTTTGTGAAAATTGTGTTAAAGACATTGTTTAGTTCATGCACATACATACGGTACATGTTACATGAGGTGTAACTGCCTTCCTCTAAAAATAAAAAATGGGTGTAGCAAAGCTCAGGTGAGTACGGGAAATGAAGACCAGGCGAATGAGCATCTAACTCCTTTTATTTAAAATCGTTTAAAACTGGAGACAAGATTTGTTGCCTTTAACAAAATTTAACAGGCGCGTCCGTAGCTCCGGCACGTCGTCGAACTGCTCTGCTCTGGTCTGGCTGGAAAGCTGAAACACTCATTCCATTTATACTATGAGTCGCTCCCACGGAGCATGCGCCGCAGGTTACGCGTGCCCAGAAAAACGCATGCATAATTAATGACGTTTAACCCCGCGGCGATTGCTTCGGGAAAGATTCGCAGATACGAGAACGCACGGTAAACAAAATAACCAATGCCGCCGCTATTGCTAACATCGGCCCCCCTTCTCGTTTCTGCGAACCGCTCTTGTGGCGAAAGCCCTAATGGATGTTTATACACTTACGCTTTACAGACATTTTCACTGGAACATACGCTGATAACATGAAAAAGACATTTCAATTAAAGTAATGAGATTCCAATTACATTTTGGAATGAACACACTTGCTAATATTTTGGTATAAACACGCTTTCCAATTACATTATAGAACACACATTTGCTACTATTTTAGTATAAACACGCTTTCCAATTACATTATAGAACACACATTTGCTACTATTTTAGTATAAACACGCTTTCCAATTACATTATAGCATAAACATTTGCTACTATTTTAGTATAAACACGCTTTCGAATTACATTACAGAATAAACGTGAAACTATACTTAATACATATGAAAACTAAATCCAATATGTACACACTTGTTCAGAAAATTTCTATTCTAATATTTGTATAAACACATTCTAATTCTAATATTTGTAAAAAAAATGCTATTCATAAACTTCATGATTTTTTTTAGCAAGAAATTTTAACCTTTTAAAATATAATCATTATACAAGTATAAAGGCGAGCAAGACGCACCTAAAAATATATATATTTACAAAGCGAATATAGCTTCTGGTTAGTCAGAGTAGCAAAAAAAAAATAAAATACGACTTTCTATTTTAAATTTTGGGATTCGAAACTTTCGTCCCTTGCGACGAAGAACACTTCGACAAGCAATTTGTAATACCCCTATGGTATAACTTTACCTTTTAATCCGATGACTAACTTTCGGCACATCTAGTATAAGTGTGTTAACAAAATATCAGTACTTCATTTCAGCACGACATAAATCTCACAAACAAACTTAAAACGGGAACATTTAAAGAATGAAAAAAAAACTACTAGATAAACAGTTCGTTTACAAATTTTTGAAGACCTTCCTTAGTTAAAGGCTTCGTCAGCACATCTGCATAATTGCTTTTGCTGGTACAAAACTTAAGCTGAAAAGTTTTTTCGTTTATCAGGTTTCTGATAAAATGGAACTTCACGTCTATATGTTTAGAACGTGAGTTTTCTATAGGCGAATTCGAGAAGTTAATCGCTGCCTGGTTGTCACAAAAAAGTTCACTTGAATTAATATCAGGGATTTCTAAGCCGATTTCTTTGCATTCTTTTAAAATGCGATAGATCCACATTAGTTCTTTCGAGGATTCTGTTAAAGAGATGAATTCTGCTTCCATTGTAGACAAAGTTACCGATTTATGTTTGAAAGTTCGCCAGGAGACAGGAACCTTATCAAAAAACAAAATCGTTCCGCCTACAGATACTCTGTCATCTCTATTTGACGCAAAATCTGAGTCACTGTAACATCTGATATTTAATTCATCTATATTTGCCAAATTCAACTTTAAACTCTTTGTGGCATGTACGTACCCTAACAACTTTAGAACGCAGTTCCAATGTACTAACCCAGGGTTCTCTTGAAACTGGGACAGGATGTTTACAGCATAGCTGATATCGGGGCGAGTCCTCCCCGCTAAAAATGCTAAACATCCAACTACATTTCGATACGGTAATCGTTCCGTTTCTTCCATTTCGGCGTGCGTTTTAGGACAGTCTATCTTTGAAAGGAGAGTTCCCTTACTTATGGGTAATGATGTTATCGGAATCTTATAGTTCTTATAAGTATCGTAAACTTTATCAATATAACCTTCTTGGTGTATATATATTTTCCCGTCCTTTTCTAGAAATTCAATGCCTAGTAATTTTCGGGTTTTTCCCAGCACTTTCAAATCAAATTTTTCTTTTAAAAGCTTAATTACTTCCCTTATGTGAAGGTCTGATTTACCGAATAAAACGATATCATCTACATAAAGGAGTAGTAGAATACGTTTTTCAAAGATGTACGTGCAATTGCACCAGTCTAGCTTTTCGAAGTTTAGATCTTGTAAAACAGTGTGGATTTCATTAAACCACTCTCGCCCACTTTGGTGTAGGCCGTAAAGAGCTTTGCGTAACAAGCAAACATGATTGGGGTAAGTTTCGTCTTTAAATCCATGTGGCTGATACATGTAAATCCTTTCATTAAGGTCAGCGTACAGGTATGCAGATTTTATATCTAGCTGGCAATGTGTCCAGCCAAGTAAGCATACTAATAATGCAAACCACATTCTTATTAGGGTGAAACTTATAACGGGGCTGTAAACTTCATCATAAGTCTCCCCTTTACGCTGCCTGAAACCCTGGGCTACTAAACGCGCTTTGTAACGCATAATCTCATTTTTGTCATTCCGTTTTAGTGTATACGCCCAAGTACTTCCCAGTATTTTCGTATCTTTGGGTTTCGGGATTAATTCCCATACTTTTCTATCTTTCATGACCTTCATCTCCTCCCCCATTGCTTCTTCCCACTCTTTCTTTTGGGGAGATTTCAAAACATCCCTGTAATTTCTAGGTATCTTTACCTCTACATGAAAAGCCGATAACAGACTGCTGCTTGCATTATCATTTCCTACAGGGCCAGTATAGTAATCTGTGGTTCTAAAATTGAAGAAATCTTCCTCATAATTTATATTATTATCCTTACAATATTTTTGGGCATCTTTAGGTGAACGAAGTCTTACACTTGTTCCGTTGATTCGGTAATAAATGTCAGTTTTTGAACCATCTCTACGCAATATGGCTTCTCTCATCCATTTAATTTGATTACATGGGATTCGACCAGGGTTCTTTGTCCCTTTATCTTTCACCCTATGTTTACTACTTTCAGCTTTTTCTTGGGTTATTTGTTCACTAATTTCTGCTTTTTCTTGGGTTGGTTCACTAATTTCTGCCTTTTCCGGGGTTGTTTCACTTTCTGAATCGGAATCCTCAATTTCATCAGGAATTATTCTAATATTTTGATTTAACTCGGGGTTTTGTACGTTTTCTATCTCCCCCACATCTTCTTTAAACGAAACATTTAGAGTTTCTAGGACATTATGACTTTCAGGGATCCATATTCTATATCCCTTGGTTTTTGTAGCGTAGCCAACCATAATCCCCTTTTTAGCCCGCATTTGAAGCTTATTCCTTAATTGCTTAGGCATCCTGATGTAGGCTGTGCAGCCAAAAACCTTTAAATGAGTGACCGACGGTTTCCGACCACCATATAACTCGAAAGGGGTTTTTAATTGCTTTAAATGCACTACTCTGTTCCATACATAGGTAAAACAGAGCAACGCTTCAGCCCAAAACGCATCGCTCAAATTACTACTTTTGAGCATCGCTTTTACAGCATCTAACGCCGTATAATTGAAACGCTCACTTACGCCATTTTGCTGGGGGGTATAAATGTTCGTCCTCTCTGATACGATTCCCTGATCTTCTAAATATTTTTCGAATTCCTTATGGCAGAATTCCATGCCATTATCTGTGCGTACACGCAAAATTTTCTTATTAAGGAATCTTTCAGAACGCGCTTGAAATTTTTTAAAAAGTTCAAAAACCTCAGACTTCTGCCTCATCGGGTACACCGTAACCTTTTTGGACATGTCGTCCGTGATAGACAGGAAATATCTCTTTCCCCCTAAGGATACGTTTGGGAGTGGTCCACACACGTCCATGTGTATTAACTCCAGGGGTTTTCGTGAATTCGTTTTTGATGAAGATTTAAAAGAAATACTCCTCGACTTTGCTAACTTGCAATCTTCACAATCGCTTTTCCCGAGAGTTAGTTTGGGCAATCCTTTTACGCACTCTTTACTACTAGTATTTACAATATACTGATTGTTGATATGGCAATAACGCCTATGCCATAATTCTAATCCCTTTTTCTGCGAAATAGTTAAGTTAACATTTTCTATTTGTTTTTTCAAATATTGGGGACTGAAATAATATAATCCATTACGCCTTTGGGCGAAAAATAGCTTCTCCCCGTCTTTGTCGAAAACTTCTATTTTCCCTTTCGCTCCTATAAACTTTCCTCCTAGTTTTTCCCAGGCAGGTCCCGAAAATAGATTTCGTCTTAATTTCGAAGAGTACATTACATTATGCAAAATAACCTTTTTCTTTTCCCCTTCTGTTTGAAAATACATTTTTACTGTACCCTCTCCTTCAATACTGCCTTTAACATCACCAATTGCTAGTGATAAGTTAGTATTATTAACTCTCTTAAAGTCAGTAAATAAAGCTCTATTATTACTGAAATGACTAGACGCGGCGGTATCAAAAATCCACGAACACTTTTCTGCTTGTATATCTTCGGTAATATTAGCTTCAGTAATAAAATTTGCCTTTCTATTGGGAGTTTCTTTCTCAATTTTTTCTCTTTTAAATTTAAATTTAACTCTGCAATCTTTTATGAGGTGGCCAGGCCTGCCGCACCTATAACAAGGGCCTACTTTCCTTCCCCTAGGGGATTTATCTCGAGTGGTTTCACTCTTAACTTTAGGTTTTACCTTTTTAGGCGCCTCTAACTTTGCTTTATAAGCAGAGTTCTCAGTTTTTTCGAAATCACGCTTACTTTGCTTAAGCCTACGTTCTTCGACTAAGAGTTCATCTAGAACTTTACTAAAAGTAAATTCCTCATCGGACCAACGATAAATAGATTGCACAATACCTGTAAAATCCCGCGGCAAGTGGCGTATCAACTGGAATGCTTGAAAGATCATTTCCAGCGGCCGTCCGGCTTCTGACAACTGCAAAATAATTTTCTTGAGGCGAGCGGCATAAAGGCCTATCTCTTCTCCCTCTTGATAATGCTCTTCAAAAAAATCATCCAATAATTCAATGACTCGACATCTTGTGTCTGGTCTGAAGTGATCCTTCAACTTCTTCCAAGCTTCTTTACCGTCAGTAATCTCAGCCAGTAAGTCTTGATACTCCTCCTCCACATTCAAGTAGATAGTCGTGAACGCTTTATCTTTACGCATCTCATACTCACGGGTTTGTTTAGACGTCGCCCCCTTCTCTAGAGCAGGTTCGGTCCCCAAGATGAATTTCCAGCACCCTCGGTCCATAAGAACTACTTTCATTTGTTCGGACCATTTCGAATAGTTGTTACTATTCAGCTTCTTTATCGTCGATTCCATGACCCCCCGTCGCTGTGCTCCGATAGATTCTTGCTGCTTCAAACCTTGGCCGGTTGCCAAACGGCTTTAATTTTCAAGTCAGTGGATCGGCTTTACTATATTACTTGACGCTGGTCCTCGTGTCTCACCATTGCTTTAAATAAGGGAAGGGCATAACTGGGCCCATAACCATCTGTTACATGAGGTGTAACTGCCTTCCTCTAAAAATAAAAAATGGGTGTAGCAAAGCTCAGGTGAGTACGGGAAATGAAGACCAGGCGAATGAGCATCTAACTCCTTTTATTTAAAATCGTTTAAAACTGGAGACAAGATTTGTTGCCTTTAACAAAATTTAACAGGCGCGTCCGTAGCTCCGGCACGTCGTCGAACTGCTCTGCTCTGGTCTGGCTGGAAAGCTGAAACACTCATTCCATTTATACTATGAGTCGCTCCCACGGAGCATGCGCCGCAGGTTACGCGTGCCCAGAAAAACGCATGCATAATTAATGACGTTTAACCCCGCGGCGATTGCTTCGGGAAAGATTCGCAGATACGAGAACGCACGGTAAACAAAATAACCAATGCCGCCGCTATTGCTAACAGTACATTCTCTACATTTCTGGAAAAATTTTAGCTATATTTTAGCCAAAAATAACATAGTATGTTTGATTTTATTCCATAAGAAAGAAGAAATGTAACTAAGTATAATATGAGTTTTGTATGCATTAACTCTATACTTACATCCATTCTGTTAATTTCTATCAATTTGTATCATTAATATTAATTGTATCATTTTTATTAATTTGTACAAAATACAATAGAAATACTATATTGCACAGTGTTTAATTTCATTCATGACTTTGTTTTTATTTAAATTTCTTTAAAAAGTGTATATAATTCCTCATGAAAAACGAGGGTTGGCAAGTTTCTTCCAACGTGGAAAAACCGGAAGGAAGAAATAGGTTTCTTCCACTAGTGGAAGAAATGGAAGAAACTGTTTCTCTTTAAGATTTTACTATATAAGTTGCAACTTTGAAGATACAATAAATGCATTTTCTTATAAATAACTTTAAATTTAATTACACCCATAAATATTTAATTAATTATATATGCTAAATTAATAATTACATCAATTTTTTAGCCAAGATCAGATCACACACCTGAACAAAAGAAATTTTATCCAAAATTCACAAAATCCATTAAAAGTTATCCATTTCAATTTAACCAGCATAATTTTTTACTATTTAAAATAATATACAATAATTATTGTATTAAAAAATATCATAAACATCCCCATTTTCCAAACTACATTGCAACATGGTATAACAAAACAAAAGTTTTTTAGCAGGAGGATGCTGCAATCGGTTTCTCAACTTAGAATGGATGATTGCAAAAGATCAAAAAATTCTTTGGATTAAAATGGGGGAGAGGGAAATAAACTTATCAGTACCAACCCATACAAAGGATTGCATTCTAAAAAAAAAAATATTTTTAATATTTTTAATATTAAGTTATGCACTTTAGATTGGATATAATATTATGCTTTGAGGTTAATTCTTATATATATTTAATATATTTTAATTTTGAGCATCTGTTTAGTTTTTCCAATTCTTCCAGTTTCTTACACTGTCTGGAAGAAAGCAGTTTCTTCCAGAAGAAATCCAACCCTGTGAAAAACCTTTTTTATTATAGAAATAATTATAACATAATATTGGAAATGCTGATAATTGATAGGGAAATACGCAGTTCCTCCTTGGTTATTATCTCGCCTGACCGCTCAGCTTTTCTCCCGCCAGATAGCAGTGTAATTATTAGGCGATTAATCATAAGGTAAACTGAGCTGCAGTTACTGAGTAGTTTTATGCAAATCTGAAGGATATATAAAGGCGGTTTGGCCGCAAGTTGACGCGCTGTTGTGTACTTGACTTTTTGTTTGTACAGTGGACGCTCGTTAATTCGAACTAATCCAAAGGCCCCAAAAAACTTGTATTGGAGTTAATGTTAAAAATATCTCATTAATTCGAACTAAATTTTTATCACTTCGGTTAATTCGAACTAAAAATTTGACAAAAAAAAATTCTTTTTCCTCATTTAATGGAGAAAATACACACTGTATTTATTATTTTGTGTGTCAAAATTTCTTTTCTGTGTAAAGAGACACATGCCTGCATTCCTAGACTATTGCATGTCCGCTAAACGTTAGTAGCTATTGTCCTTCTTATTAGTGCTAAACGGAAAAAGCAATTTTCCTTTATTTGAATCGATTTTCTTAGAATTTCAGAAAAACTAGTCTTTACTACAGATTCTAGGGAGCTGCGTCAGTTATAACTGCAGTGCAGAAAAGTTAATGTGGTCTAGTTTTTCTTCCTCATTGTGTAAAAATTCAGGATGTCTACACGTGGAAAGTACAAAACCCTAACTTTGGAGACAAAGGTAGAAATTTTAAAGAAAGTAGAGAATGGCGAATGTAAAACAAAGTTAGCAGCTGACTATAGAATTAAAAAAAATGCCTTGTCAACTAATTTGAAAAACAAGGAGTCAATTTTAGATTCATGGGAAAAATCAAAATTTGCTAGAGGAAGGAAACGCATGGGAAATGCGTCCCAAGAAGTTCTAGAAAAAGCTCTACTGCTATGGTTCCAGGATGTTAGATCCCGAAATTTTCCGATAAATGGACCCCTAGTGCTGACGAAGGCTGATGAATTTGCAATTCGAATGGGTATTGAAGATTTTAAATGCAGTGATGGATGGCTTTCTTGATTTAAGTCAAGGCACAATATTTCTTATCAAACTGTATGTGGCCAATGATCTGATGTAATCGAAAACGTATGCACTAATTTCGGTAGGAAACTGCCAGGGCTTTACTTACCTGCCGAAAGATATTTTTAATGCGGCCATAATGGACTCTATTAAAACTCTGAAAGTATTTATTCAGATGGAACCTTCCTCTGAAAATGAATTGAAATGTTCACTTCAAATCGAGAAGATGGCTGAACAATGTAGGCATCATAAACAGAACCAAACATCCATTTTACAGTTGTTCCCCAAAGTGTAATTCATATTTTTAATAAAAGTTTACTTTATACAGCATATCTTCTGCTTCATTTTATGATTAAGGTAAGTCTGTATTGCTTTTTAATATGTTTAACTTTAGATAACATAGTATAATATATTTTCTGGGGTTTTACATACTAGGAGAGTTTCTTCTTCAGTGATACACATTTAAAGTTATATTATTTTCTCTTAACATCGGATAATTCGAACTTCTTTCCGAGAACCTTTGAGTTCGAATTAACGAGCATCCACTGTAGTATGCTTTTATGTTTTTAAGTTTCTTGAAGGATTTTTAATAAACCTTTTTTAAGTAAAAGCTGAGTATTATAATTCTTTTAAGGGCTATTGTTCTTTTCCACAATCTGCTAAACTATGTTTAAGTTTTTGAAATGTAATATCAATAATAATAGTAATAAACAATATTAAGGGTAAAAAATGTTAAGTAAGTGATAATAAAGCACTGTAGACCACATCGGTCAAAATGACTACTTCGGCAGTTCTAGGTATACGTTTTTGATGGCGGTCCTAGAGTTAAAGTTTTAAAACTTATGACCTCCAATTTTAAATTAAGAGTTACTTTAATTCACTAAAATGAATTGAATAAAAACCTTTCATGAAATTCCAACTGAGGATTCTCATACAATATTTAAACTTCAAACTGAAATATACATAAGCTTCTAGAGCCCGAATTATAAAGTTTTATGTTCAGTTATTATACTTTAATATTGTACATATTCTACATAGAGTGTTCTTAAATTTCATAGATAATATGATTGTACAACGAAATGCAGAAGGATGCTATTTAATCATAAGCGATTTGTTACCTCAATTTTTTGGTATTTTCCCATTATACTGATGTACTGCAAACATTATGCAAATAGTTACCAATTATAATTAAAAAAAATCACTAAATAAAAGGAATACAAGAAATTACTCAATTTCTATTTTTTCAAACTATATTTTAAAGTAAAAATTTTAAAAAGGAATAGAACCAAAAACAGATAATGCTGACCTTTCACATTACATATTATCTTTCAGCAAACTACAGCTTTTGGTTTTGTTAGTAATGACATGGTGTGATGGTTGCATATGCAGTTTGTAAGTTTATGTTCCGGATATTAAATGCTGGTCTAAGTATATGAGAACGGCTTATTCTCACTAAGAGGTCAGCAATAGGTCCTTATAATGGGAAAGTACCAATTTTTAAAAAAAAATCATAGTGATGATAAATTTATCAACCAATTAAAACCAATCATACACTATAAACAGAGCACAAAATTTAAGAGTCCAGTTGGTCTAGCATGCCAATGGTTTAATAATAACATATTCTGCTGGTAACAGATAAGGCTATAGACCTGGTTAGGATTTATCTGGCCAGTAAGCAACAGTCACAACAATACTATTTAAATTATGCTATTTTAAACTAACCTTTCACTAGATTTTAAAGCTTTCAAGAAATATAACATCCTATTTCATATGTTAACATAGTACAAAGGCAGAAAAAAGTCACAAATAGGACTAAAATTTTTTATATTAATGAGTTGGTTTTATATTAACAAAATTTTACAGAAGCAATTAATTTTTTAAAATCATACATACTTAGAGGATTTAAACAATAATAAATCCATGCTAACTAACAATTTTCTTTCTGCGAACTGTGCACTTACAAAAATGAACAGATTCATTTAAAAGTCCAAATAGTTATTCAATAATTATTTAAATCTCTCTATTTTATTAGTTAATTTGATATGTTATAGAAGCAAAGGCTTTTAAATCTCTACAACGAAGCAGGCCTTAAACATTTGCAACTACTTACAATAATTTCCAGTAAATAACCATATAAGCTGAAGTGGGGTTAGTGAGAACGCAAAATCATACAGTTCCACTTTAAACCTAAACAAGTTTTTGCATTTGAATGAAAATTTGCATACATAATTTTTTTTATGTTCTACATTTATAGTTTTATTACTTTTTAAATCTATTCACAACTTTTATTGCCGTAAATATTTAAATTTTTTGTGTTTTGCATTCTCGCTCCCATACTTGGGGAAGTCAGAACATGGATCCCAATAAATCATAGTTGCTTATTGCAAAATAAGTACGGCAGGGGAAAGAATAGATATTTCATGCTGAACAAAACTTTTTTTTAAAACTCTTTTGTTGTGGAGGTATTTGTTCAGTTAGCAGTGTCAATAACATCATCCGAATATTAACAAAATAAGTATATTTCTATTATTTGTTCTAGAGTAACAAAGGTATGTTAAAAGTTCAAAAATTTTTTTTCCCCTTTGCCTAGGCCCTACTGAATATTGTAGGACCAAAAAGACAAGGAAAAAATTCAGCACACCCTCCAGAACTCGGCTCCTAGAGGAACACTAATAAGTCATCTGGTACAAAAGGCAACTCAGAAATAGTGACAACAGAATTAGGAATATGTTTCAATATATTCACACACAGTTTGTAATGTCCACTTCATTCACATTCACTAACAGTTAGTCTAAACAAGTTAGTTTATTACAATTCAATTCTTCAAACCTACAACAAAAAAATTAGTTTCAGCTGCATAATTTACTATTTGTGAATGTTAAGGAATTAAAAACAATCATCAGCTGTCAAAGAAATATGGCAAAAGGTAGTTGGTTATGAAGTTTCTTCAGCTAGAAAACATATGTCGGTTAAAAAAAATATATGGCTGTTATAACACAAAGGTAGGTTTTTTTTCAGTATATGGGGCTAGTTCTCACTTGTCCTGACACAAAATTTTTATGGGACAAGTGCAAACCCTGCAGTACTGAAGTAATATTGCAAAAAAATGGTTAATATATATTTTATCTGTATTCTTTGTTTCTTAATGAATAAGTGGGTATTTTCTAAATAACTCTGTGTTGTGGTTAATTAGTTATGATTTTTTTTGGCTAGTACTCGAACTTGGATACCTTAGGTACCATTTTGCATTTTACAATTTTTCTCTGCAAATAAATACTACACTTAACAATAGAGCAAGAATTTTCCTAAAAAGTACACTAAATTAATTTTTTTTTTAAGTCCTACTTTTTAGAGTTTTAAGCCTGCGTTCTCACTTAGCCTACTTCACCCTTCCTATCAGTTATTTAAATAAATGTCAAACATCATCAATGAAGATGATATTCATCAAGATTAACAAATCGCAGTCACATTCAAGCAATTATAATTTTTAACGACACAATTCATAATAATCCCTCAGATACGTGACATATTGTACACTGGATAACTATTCCATTCAATAATAAAACAATAAATACTGTTAAACCGTTACAAAAAATGCTTACTTACATCTTACGAAGCGGCTAATGAAAATTTATTAGGCCCAAATAAGAATAAGAAATTTGTTCATGATAATTTTGTTGGTTAATTAATCTTCACTTATTAGCATATTAAGATAGCTTGATATTGAAATAATCATACACAGGATCGTAATACTCCTTGATAATTCAAACGATGTTTTGCAAGAGCGATTAGTTAAAGGAAGCGAGGATTTCAAATTGCCTGACTGCGCATGCGTGACATTTCAGATTACCTGACTGCGCATGCGTGTCAACTTAAAATTTCTCGCGCTGTTTCCATGTAGAGAAGGTTTGCAATAGCTGGCAACTTATCGCTATATTCGGTTTCACCAAAAACATTTCTTAGAACCAAAAGAAAGCCATATTTGGCAACTTATTTTTTTTTTCTAAATAAATTTTTCTGATTTTTATTTAGTGTTGGGAGATTCATTCATCCTTGCACATACATAAAATGGTTAATACTTCGAAAGTTGAAATGATATTTTAAAGTCAAGTAAACAATTTAAGTTGTTCTATAAAATATTTTTATTTGTAGTTTTTAATTTACCTTTCAGTTCTAATAATTGAAATACTGGATTATAAACAATCAAATTATGACACTAAACATTTACTTATAAGAAGAAAATAACCAGATAGGGTTTATTTATATGTTTTATATGAGCTATAATATCTTTTTTTCATATTTATTTAATATTTTCTTGTGTTTCAAATATCTATATAATACTTTTAACATCCAATGTTTTATAAATTTAATTTCCTCCACATACCTCGTATATTAGATTTTCATTATTTAGCAATATTGATATTTATACTATCATAATTTTCCCCCAAGAGAGAAGCTTAACCCTTAAACCGGCCCACCGGTCATTATGACCGGCAGCGGTGGAGCTAAGGGGCAGGAGTGAGGAGAGGCGTGAATGCTTGGCTGGCTTTGACATCCTCAGTCAGTTCCTGGACATCAGGGAGAGCACATCAGGGTTTCACAAATGCTCGCCATTTGCCAGTAAGTTGCAATTTTGTAAAAGTATGGCGGTCAAAATGACTGGTAAACCTGTTATTGCCACTGAGCAATAACAGGCCTACCAGTCCTGATAGGGATTTCAGTGTTCTGTGCGATTTTTAAAGTATCCTGTGAAGCCTTGACATCACTCTTCTCTACCTCAATCACTGGCAGGCTAATTTTTCGAGCAATTATGTCTGAGAAACATTGTGCAATTCTTTTAAGAGCCCTACGATTTGATGATGTAGATACCAGATCAAAATAAATTAAATAAATTTAATAAATAAGAGTAGATGATTTTTTCCCTCACTATTCATCACTAATATAAATCAAACAACCCTGTGCACAATATCAACATGCAGTTCTATCATAATAACACAAAAATAACAGCTTTTTAGGCTTGGGGGGTCAATTTGACCGATAGTCCTGATAGTGGCAAAAAATTCATGGGCCGGTTTGAGGGTTAAAGTATGTTTGCATTAACATTTTTAAAAATGCTTTTTACATACTTTCAAACATTCCCTCATATCATTTGTTACTTTCTTGAATGCTTGTTACATTGAATATTACATTAGTTTTAATGAACCTTTTACTTGTCCAGGTTCCATTATGAAATTTCTTTAGTTGATGCTTTCTTTATTTGATTGATGAGAACTTTTTATAAGTAGAATATGAATTGAAAATCGCAAATTCTTTTCTGTCCTTTATGCAGTATACAGGATTGAAAAATAAATTTTTTAGAATGAACTATGATTTAAAATTTAACATATACTAAGCAACAATCAATTACTTATGAATAGAATATGTAAAAAAGTTAAAGCTTTAGTGATAACGCTAAAACAAATAATCTGCTGAATCCCATGCAAAATACAGATTATTTTTAGAATTATAATAGTACGAAAAGAGTATATAAGCAATGGATATTAATATTTATTAAATTCTAAAAATAACTAATAATTTATTTGTTAGAACAAATAATTTTTGTTTTCTCATTAATCCTATTTTCTTGCAGTCCACAGCAGCTTTCCATAAAGTTATATGGTCCTCATCAAATTTCCAGTTGTGCAAGCCTGCTCTAAACAGTACTATTATAAAGATATATTTCCCACTAGCTGAGTACCCGTGTTTCACTAAGGAGTACATTGAAATTAAATACAACGGTCAATGTATACAATTAATGCCAAAAAAATATATATATTTATAATAAATACAATGGTCAATCTATGCAATTAATGCCAAAAAATATTTATATATATTTATAAAAAAATCCTAACGGATATTTTTATAGACAAAATAATGTAAAGAAAAATATTCAAATTAAACACAACGGTCAATTTATGCAATTATTTGCAAGATATATGAATAATTTCAAAGGGAAAATATGACAGTGTTTAAGTAAAAAGTAACATACTCCAATAGGTTTTTAAGTTTATTTGTTAAAATCTACTAGCCAAAAAAGTCCACTGATCAGACACTGCTTTTTAATCTTACAGCAGCACTGAACAAGTGCTCATTTAGCTTAATATACTAATATTTTAGACAACTTTAGTCAGTAAATTCATCATTCACTGAATATTTATATAAAACACATTATTTTAACCTAGTGATTAAACAGTAAACAATAACTAAAACTAAACTCATGGTGCGACAGTCTGCAGTGCACCAAGGCCGGCGGTGCCTACCTCAGCTTCTTGACCGTGGGCTTGGGATGCCATACATCATATGTCTCAGTCAGGGGGTCAACCTGATGTGGGACCCCAGGGTTTAGTTCCCAAGCATGCTTGGTCCTCATTTTATCGACCCACTAAAGAGATGAAAGGCTGAGTCGACCTTGTCCAGTCACAGGATAGAACCAAGGACCTGTGGTGTGATAGCTTGATGCTTATAACCACTATGCCGCTGGGCGTCAAACAATAACTACAAATACTAATTTAAAATTATATTTTGAGAAAGAGTTTTCATAAAAACATGTCATACTTGTGAATATATTTTTCTTGTTTGACACACATTATAGTGAACAATCTGCTAATTAAACTATTTAAAGCAATATATAGAAATACATATACTTACATATTAATATGGATGGAAAATATTTAAACTTCATAACAGGCAGCAGCAAAAATAACTTTTATTTTATTTCACAGTGAACTACTAGGGACAGAAGTTGAAACACATAGCTAATAATTATTATTCTCAAGATGCTATATAACTTTATTTTTTTAATTCAACATTATTAATGAATACTTTCACAGAAATTAAACTGAACATATAATGGGGGAGAAAAACGGTTTCAATGACAAAACAATCACTTTCAGCAATGATCAGATGCCTTAAAAAAGAAAAATAAATGAATTATTTTTAATTAAGTTTAGTTGGATCATTACAAAATCCCTTTCACTTCCATCTTAGATACATGTGAATTACTTCTAACAATGAAAAAAATTATTCTTATGAATCAATACATGCAGTGCCTCCCAAAAGTGTTCATACACTTGCGATTTTCAATGGAATAGGTCTATCCATTAATTAAAATGAATATTTCAGAATTGTATTTAATAATAAGATCTATAATATATTCTTAACAAAACTACATGAAATATTTTGAAAACATAGTAAAACTTTATTTTTAAGAAACCAGTAATCAAAGAGTAACAAAAACTTATCTCACAAAAGTCATCGTACACTGAAATATTTTCTGATAAATTCATAATTAAAATTATCGTCTGGCGCTTTATATTTATTTTTAAATTGTGGTGGCATTTAAAATATTGTTTGGCTTTAATTTTTGCTTGCCTGCTCTGTAATATTCTATTTATTATTTAAAAATGGCTCGTAGTCGTAAAGAAACGACAAACAGCATTCGAAAATTGATTATTTTTCATCATAGTAGTGGTAAATCAGTTCGGAATATTACTAAATTACTTAATTCATCCCATTCTACTGTGCAGTATGTGATAAAACACTTTAAAGAAGAAAATCGGATCAAAAACAAGGTAAGAAAAGGTCGTCCGGCAAAGTTAACAAAACGTGATCAGAGATTTATAATTAGAAAATTTGTGAAAAATCCACGTTTTAGTGCTGTACAAGTTTCTGTAGAATTTAATGAAACATTTTCTACTTCAATTTTACCTGAAATTGTTTGACAGATTCTCAGAGCAGCTAGATTAGATGGGCGTTCTGCCCGTAGAAAATTTTTTCTGAGTGAGAAAAACAGAAAGCTTAGGCTTCGCACTATCAATGATAAATAAGCCCTAAACTTATTGGAATAATGTCTTATTTGCCGATAAAAGCAAGTTTAACATGTTTGGTTCCGATGGGCGTATAATTGTATTAAGCACAAAAAAAAAAAAAAAAAAAAAAATGAGGAACTTAATCCCAAGAACTTAGTAGGAACAGTTAAGCATGGCGGTGGAGGTGTCCTTCTGTGGGGGTGCATGTCAGCATCAGGACTAGGTAATTTGGTATTTATTGGTGGCATAATGAATCATGCTGTTTAATTTATATAAATATTTTAAGAGACAATTTAAAATTATCAGCCAAAAATTTGGGTATTGGAAACAACTTTGTTTTTTTTATCAAGATAACGATCCTAAGCACATGGCTCTCAACGTTCGCCTCTGGTGTGTCTATAATTGTCCACAAGTTTTGAAAACACCACCTCAATCACCAGATTTAAACCGAATAGAACATATTTGGAGAGAACTGGAGGTTCGAGTATGAAAACACGACATTCACACGAAAAGCAAACTAAAAACAATTATGATGGAAGAATGGATGAACATTGATGCAGAAATTACAAAAAGAACTAGTGCAATCTATTCCCAGACGTTTAAAAGCTGTTGTGGATGCTAAAGGATATCCTACTAAATATTAATTTAACAAAAAATTAGAATATTTACCAATATGTAGGGATTTTTTAGAAGTGTACGATGACTTGTGTGAGATTAAGTTTGGTACTTACGTATTATAGCTGAAGCTCGGCAGCCTTTAACCATTGGCGTAATATCTGCTCGCCAACACCTAACTTCACAGTGGCAACCTATTTCCTGCCCGGAAATTATAAACAACATTTCGAGCAGAAGCATGTTAAAATAATACAAATGTGTGGAAAACGTGGTTACTCCCAAGTTCTACGTGCCCAATAAGATTTTTTTTATTAAATACAAATTTTAAGGGGGTTTAAAAGGGCATAACCCCCTGCCCCCCTCTAAAAACACCCACTGTATCTTTGTAACCATAGGGCCTAGGAAGTTGAAATTTCGTATTGTGTTCCCCATAATCCCTAGGTGCCTTCTAAGAAATCTTTTTTTGGAAACTGTAAATATTAAGGGGTTAAAAAGAGCTTAACCCCCTGCCCCCCTCTAAAAACACCCACTGTATCTTTGTAACCATAGGGCCTAGGAAGTTGAAATTTCGTATTGTGTTCCCCATAATCCCTAGGTGCCTTCTAAGAAATCTTTTTTTGGAAACTGTAAATTTTAAGGGGGTTAAAAAGAGCTTAACCCCCTGCCCCCTCTAAAAACACCTTCTGTATCTCTGGAACCACAAGGCCTAGGAAGCTGAAATTTTCTATGGTGGTTCCTCTTAAGCTCTAGGTGCATACCAATAAATCATTTTGAACGCTCGAAATTTAAGGGGCTTTGCCCCCTCTCCCCCCCCAAAAAAAATCCTACTGTATCTCTGGAACCATAAGGCCTAGGAAGCTGAAATTTTGTATGGTGGTTCCTCTTAAGCCCTAGGGACACACCTATAAATATCTTTTTAAAGTTCGGATTTTAAGGGGTTTAGCCCCCCTCCCCCTAAATAACCCACTGTATCTCTGGAACCATAAGGCTTAGGAAGCTGAAATTTTGTATGGTGGTTCCTCTTAAGCTCTAGAGGCACACCTATAAATATCTTTTTAAAGTTCGGATTTTAAGAGGTTTAGCCCCCCCCCCCCCTTCCCTCTAAAAAAACCACTGTATCTCTGGAACCATATGGCCTGGGAAGCTGAAATTTGTTTGGTTTCCCTTAATCCCTAGGTGCACACTAATCATTTTTTTTAGTTCAAATTTTAAGGGGTTTAGCCCTCCCCCCCCCCCCCCAAAAAAAAAGAAATAAACCCACTGTATCTCTGGAACCATAAGGCCTGGAAGCTGAAATTTTTGTTGGTTGGTTTTCCTTGAGCCCTAGGTGCACACCAATAAATGTTTTTTTTACATTCAAATTTTAAGGGGTTTAGTTCCCCCCCCCCCCAAAAAAAAATATATCCCACTGTATCTCTGGAACAATAAGGCCGAAGAAGTTGAAATTTTGCATGGCGTTTCCTCTTAGGCTCTAGGTGCTGGCCAAGAAAGATGTTCAAAGAGCAACTTTTTAGGAGGTTGTAAAGTGGTTTTAAATCCCCAAAATAAAAATGAAATACCCAAAACTCGTATTTAAATTCGGATCACTGTCGTTAAATTCTGCGATGAACTCCTTATGAGAAATGACCCCACCTTACTGCTAAAGTTAATTGAAATTAAATGAACCAAATGACATAATTCATGGCACTCGTGTAATCTGTGGCGAAGCACGTGTATGAAATATACGAAAGCAGTTATTAAACATGCATCAACATTTTGAGCAGCAGCATGTTTAAAAAAGTATTTGGAAAACACATGGAAAAGTTTTAAAAAATAAGCAGCTGAAGAACATGATTTCGCTATAGATAATTTTAGATCTAATTAAAAATTTCATATTTTAGGCAAAATAGGAATACACTCTTAGACAAAAAAAAAGCGACGCGCCAAGAAGGGGTAATGCAAATTAGACACAAATTGATATGCATACAGGTTTCGATGGAAAATGCAAATATTTAAAGTTTGGCAATCGGGATTTTAAAGTAATGGCAATCGGGAACTATAGAACCAGTTTTCCTTCTGAATTCTGACTGTTTTGCCGCAATCTTTAATATTACATCTACAGCTACTGGTCGATTAAAATAGGCACGCATGTTGTGAAAGTTAGGGCATACACGCTGACTTGGCAAAATTCCACGGATCTGGAAAAAAGACACTGCATCTTCTTCCTTTTGGCTTATATTTCACTATCAAAGTTCTTTGACAAAGATATTTTTTAAAAGTTATTTGTATCTTTTATAACAGTTATACATAAAAGAAATGCTATAACCTCAAAATACCCCTATTACACTATCAAAGTTCTTTGACAAAGATCTTTTATAAAAGTTACTTCTATCTAAGGGGGCTAAATCCCTTAAAATTCGAGCTCTTAAAAAAGATTTATTGGTGTGTACCTAGGGCTTAAGGGGAAGTACCATACAAAATTTCAGCTTCCTAGACCCTATGGTTCCAGAGATACAGTGGGATTTTTTAGGGGGGAGGGGGTTAAACCCCTTAAAATTCGAGCTCTTAAAAAATATTTATTGGTGTGTACCTAGGGCTTAAGGGGAACCACCATGCAAAATTTCAGCTTTCTAGGCCTTATGGTACCAGAGATACTATGGGGGTTTTTTTAGAGGGGGGGTTAAGCCACTTTTAACCCCCTTAAAATTTGCATTTTTCAAAAAGATTTTTTAGTGGGCACCTAGAGCTTAAGGGGAACCACCATACGAAATTTCAACTTCCTGGGTCCTATGGTTTCAGAGATACAATGGGTTTTTTTTTCAGTGGGGAGGGGGTTAAGCCCCTTTTAAACCCCTTAATATTTGTACTTTTTAAAAATATTTCTTAGTGGGCATCTAGAGCTTAGGAGTAACCACCATGCAAAATTTCAGCATCCTAAGAATTTTCCCTTGAAAGATTTGAGTTTTTAACATACACATTTTGAATATTTTTCGTGTATTTCTGTTTTGTCATTAGTGCGCAATTTTTAATTAGAGCTAAAACTATTTCGAATCGAAATCTTGTTCTTTATCTGCCGCGTTTTCCACACATTTGTATTTTTTTAACATGCTGTTGCTCGAAATGTTGTTTATAACATCCGGGCACCGAAATCTTTTATAAAACTTTGACGAAGAACCGAACTTTTATAAAAGTTATCTTTTATCAAAGTTGAGGTATTACACTGTCATATTTCTCGTCAAACTTATTTTATAAATGATCTTTGTCAAATAACTTTCATAACCTAACAAAATAAAGAAAACCTTCAAAACGAAACTTAGAACGGGAGCGAAAAGCAATAAATGGCGAAAACAATACTATCAACAAGGATTAAAGTTTTTGTTATGTTTTGATTATTGGTTTCTTAAAAACAAAAGTTTTACTATGTTTTCAAAATATTTCATGTAGTTTTGTTAAGAATAGATTATAGATCTTATTAAATACCCATTCTGAAATATTCATTTTAATTAATGGATAGACCCCTATTTCATCGAATCATCTCTTAAAGTTTCGGCAGCAGATTTACCTAATTTGCAACAAAATTTAATGTTACAACATTGTTCCATTCCGAAGCAATTTTTTTTGTATGTCTTCTCAGTAAATGAAAATTACTATGGTATTTTGATATGCAAATGACTAAATAACCAATTTAAACTGGCTTTAACAAGAGTTGAGATGTCACTGATTATTCTTTCACTTTTTTATTTTATTTATCATTTGATCTTTAAATTTTTCCAGTTACTTTATGGGCACACCTTGTATATAATACAGGCCCAAGAATATATATATATATTCTTAGGATATATGGGCCGTGGCAGCCTTGTGGTACGGCACGCTGGTTTTCGGTGCTGAGGGTGCTCGGATCGAATCCTTGCGAAGCGTCACTAAAATGCCTCTGTTTGTGTCGTCCCTTCATAGGGGGCAATGCTGGTCTGCCTATATGGCACCCCCATCATAAAATGGCCAGCAAAACTGTGGTAAATTATAGGCGAATGTCCTCGTGACAAGTGCCTCTGCACTTAAAAAAAAAAAAAACAACACTTAGGATATGCTATCCCACCCCGAATGGAAAAGGTTAATAAAAACTAAAAGAACTTAACAACCTTCTGTCACTTCTGTAATTTGTTAATTTACTAAAAGCAGCTCCAGACGTTACGAATTTAGGGAATGTTGAAATTGTTTACATATCCCATGTAGGTCCAGGTCTGATTAGCCCCCGGGTAACAAAAGTTGATCATAACACTCCAAACAAACAAAACCAAATCACATATCTCACGATTCAGGAAAGAGCAATTATCTACACTTTTCAATGACATCTCACAGTGACCATCAAAACAAAGATGGTAGGAAGTAGATAAGAGATTCCCGTACTAAGAGTGGGTTCCAGAGTAAGTGAGGGTTTTATTTTTGGTGTTTCAGCACCATTAAACCCTCTTAAAATTGAACTTTTTTTTTAAAGAGAGATTTAGCGCTCACCTTGGGCCTAAGAGAAACCACCATGCAAAATTTCAGCTTCCTAGAACTTTCAGTTCCAGAGATACAGTGATCAGTCAGCCAGTCGTATTTGCCTTTTTATATTAATAGATATGTGTTTAATCAGTTTTGGTATAAAAAAATAAAATTGAGAGGCATGTTTCCAGAACAATCTAAACTGCTAAATATTGAAGTACCTACCAGTACTCTACAGTTAGATAACATTGTTATTTCTAATATACAGTACTCTCTTACAATTCATACACTTCTGGATGAACTTCTATTATCTACATATAAATATGATACTTCACCACGTTAAATGTTAGTTTAGCAAGTTTAACTTCAATTACAGGCTGGGATCTGTATATATTACTTCTCATTAATTTGAATTGTTGGGTACAAGACCACTTCAATAGTTTCAGTGATTTTACAATGGTGAGCATCACGATGGTTTCTTATATCCAGTCATTTAAGAGTATAAAAACTTTGTCTGAAGTACGTTCAATAAAGTGATCACAATAGTAGACATTTTACTATAGTATGTTACATTGTAGTACGTGGCTATTCCAATCCAAAATGAAAAAATTGTTTACTGTTTTAGCCATTTGTTGCATATTTAAATATGACATAATTGTAAAGTAATCTAAATCCTGACAATATACTCGCCTATACATGATTTTTAACATTTTCTCCAAACCATATTTTATAAGACATGAAAACCTCAGGTAATGTCTTAAAAGTCAGTGCAAACTGTTTAAAGAAATTTTGTAGCAAAAATATATAACTCATAATTATAAGCTGCTTCCTAAATGACAAACAAAATTTTCTGAAAAAGATGTACTCAGAATGTTTAAATTACTATATAATGCCATCAACATTTTTAAAGCAGTTAATGCAAAATAGATAAGATAATTCATAAAATTGTCAAATTTGCAAGATTTAAGTGAGCAAGCAGTATTTGAGTCTCCATAGCATCGAAAATGTAATGTTATTCTACATATTCTGGTTAAAGGGTGAAATTTATATTTAGTCTTGAAAAGCAACATCTGATTTGCTAATTTCCTATACAAACACCTGACAAATTTATTATTTGTTCACTAAACGTTTAAAAACATGTAATTACAGGAATTATAAATTACACTAACTGCAAATAATAATTGATGCTGATAATTCCCATAAGAATATCATAAGTTAGAAGTGTACAAAGCAAACAGCACTAGTCTATTTAAGAACAAAATAAACGAAGTTTTTCTTACAAAAATATAATTCGTTAATTAAATATAATTATAATAGAAATTGTTAAAGCTGAGCAATTAATAGCACCTTAAAATACATTATATAAACCAAAACAAGACTATAGCGATTGAAGTTTTACATAAACGTACTACGTAATACTTCAATCTTGGGGTAAAATGTAAATAAATATAAATATGTACCTCCAACACAGCAGATACAAAAAAGTATGCTTATGCGTCGTCGTGACTAGCATTTCAAATACGATGTTCAACAATACGTCGTCTATAGACACCTGCAGTCAAAAACACAACCTCACGGACGTTATTTAATTAACAACGCCATGAAGCTACAAGATCTGTAGCTTGAAGCTATATCTGAAACTTCATGACAACGCCAAGCTTGGCAATTTGGTGAAAAACGGGTCTCAAACTGGCACAGAAGCAAGATTTGCTAAAAGGGTTTCCGTAATTTGAAAATTGTGCTAGGACGCCAAACCAGGTTGCTGTACTTCAGGCATCTCCACTCCCTCAAATTTTTAAGTTGGAACGCATGCGCTGTCAGGCAAGCTGAAAACCTCGCTTCCTTAAACTAATCGCTCCTATGTTTTGCCACATGCGACTCAAATCTATAATATGCGTCAGCGGCATATTGAATGAAACGCTCAGGAGATGAAGATTGTGAAATATCAGGCATACTTGTACTTCTTTGTGCAGCAGCTGAACGTTCAAATTTCTGCACCTCTGCATATGAACTACAAAAGCCCATATGGTTTACAGACTCGACTATGAATTTTGAGCTTGTGTTGTCGAGAAGTTGGACTCCAAGTCCTATCTGTAATGATGTCACTAAGGGCCTGTTCACATAGGAGTCCGTTCCGTTGCGTCGGTTATTGGTTTATTTTCGTCTCAAGACGAAAATAAACCAATCATATGCCTCCAAACGATTAGCAATGAAATTTTTAATGCCTGTGATTGGTTTATTTTCGTCTCAACGTCATCTTTTCCTTAACGCAACGCACGGACTCCTATGTGAACAGGCCCTAACCCTCGAGCACGCACAGCTTGCATAATTGCCTGTCCGATAGCAGACATCT
This sequence comes from Dolomedes plantarius, assembly GCA_907164885.2. Taxonomy (NCBI): domain Eukaryota; kingdom Metazoa; phylum Arthropoda; class Arachnida; order Araneae; family Dolomedidae; genus Dolomedes; species Dolomedes plantarius. Next base: position 124,602,383 of record OU015503.1, read on the forward strand.
TTATCTTTTTATTCGTATTACTGGTGACGAGGATTGACAGTAACAACTTTATTTTTCATGAACATAATTCAAATTGTATTCTAAACTACCTATGAACATATGTCCTCAATGGAAGAATACGCCATTTTCGAATTTGGAGACCAGAACTAATCGCTCCCATGTTAACGTCCTTAGAGGAAAATTTCGAGGATTTTTTTTACTTCAAAGCCAATATTTTTTAACTCTTAAAGCCTATTGAAATGTATACCGAAGAACGTCAACTTAATTTTAAAAATACTTTTAACCGTGTCCCAAACGCAATATTTAAAGGAAATTGAAAGGTTTCTTTGGAAATCAGCTGTTTTACGCTTTGTGCGCAAACATTTGGCACAGAGTTGGCTGATTTTTGCCAAGTGCGAATTTTTTTGTACATTTCAAATTAATCTCTGGTTTGGCGATAAATATCTCACCAGGGCAATAATTATAGCATTTAATAAATGCTTTTGGAATAGAATGAGAAAATATAAAATGCATCTTTAACAATTTATTTAAAAAAAGTACTTCAATTGTTAAAAAAAAAAAGGATTTTCATACAACATGAAAAAATACGTAATCTTTACGGATTTCTTAGAGATAAAAATAATAATCTAGAAACAAAGATTTAAAAAATTAATAAACAAAATAAGGAACATTTTTAAATTGTTTTTGGGAGGCAACAACTTAATATTTAAACTATGATGCTCATATAAATTATGTCAAGTATTTTGTTGAAGTTTAACCCTCAAATTCAGACAATAAAACAGCCCCAATGCTTAGTGAAAAAAAAACGATTTTTCGGTGTTTCTAGTGAAAAGAAACAAGGTCTCAAATAGAAAAAACTCATATTTAATGGACAGTAATTGAAGAATCACTTGTGCTAAATAAAATCCCATTTTATTTCTTTTTTGATCACCCCCAAAAGTCTTTTATTTAATTAAAAACAAAAATTTAAATTTAAATTCTCTTAACTCAGCAGTAATTATATCTTAAAAACCTCTATTGACCAATTTCACGAGCACCCTTACTCAAATTAATCATAGTCACCATTGGATAAGTCTTTAAAAGAGCCATAATGGCGATAATGAGTTTAAAACTTTTTAATCATGTTTTATAGTATCAAAACTTCAATTTTCACACTAAAATAAACTATCATGATCTACTTCGAAAGCCAACAGGAAATTTATTCAGAAGTAATCATAAATGTAGGAATTTGATATGTTTCAGTTATAAAAAGTCAGATTTATAACTGAAATACAGTTGGTTCTCTGTTTAACGACGCTCTACTTAACGACGATCTCTATTTAAAGACGATATTTCCCGGTCCCGGTCCCTCCGAAGTAAAAAAATTCTATTTTAAGACGATTTTGTTTCTATTTAACGACGATTTTTTCTTACATGATAAACTTTTTCTTCAAAATTTTATCTACAGGAGGGTTACTTTCTGTGGGGGAGATTGGTTTCAATAACAGACCCGGAATTTTCTTTATGTTTGTTGCAATCATAGACTTGTTGCAGTGGGAAAAACCGGGGGAGGGGGAGGGGATTACTGTTTCTCGGAAGATCGAATATTCTTCCCTGGTGGATCGAATTTCTTAGTGCGGTTGTGGAATCACTCTATTGTACCTACTATGTTGTCATGTGATTTACGAACTGTCCAAAAGCACCCCTCTCTCACTCCTTCCGGGAAGCACGTGTTCATGTTTAGAGAATTCATGGTTGTGTGTAGGGGAGCTCATTCCAGTACGAATACGAGGTGAGCAGAGCAAAATGGCATCAAAGCGAAAGCATCTTAAGCTACACGAAAAAGTGAAAATTATTGAAAACTGGGAAGAAAGTGTTGGAATAACAAATGTCCAATTCGCAAGACAATTTCAGCTACCCGAGTCTACTCTCAAAGGCATTTTAGCAAGCAAAGAGAAAATTCGTGAAGCAGCACAAAAATTTGGTTTGGGATCCAAATCCAAACGGCAGAAAATTCAATGTGGCCGATCAGAAGAGTTTGAGAAGGCAGTCCTGCAATGGTTTCATCAAGCAAGAGCATCCAACGTTCCAATTTCCGGAGTGATATTTAAAGAAAATGCTATTATTCTGGCAGAAAAGTTTGGAATGCAAAATTTTCAGGCTTCGGCTGGTTGGCTAACAAAGTTCAAAGAAAGATACGGGCTTGTATTTAAAAGCATATCTGGCGAAAGTGGCTCCGTAGATGAAAAAATAGAGGATGAATGGAAAATAGTGATGAAGGGATATTAGATGGATATGATGAGAAGAACATATTCATTGCAGATGAGACGGGCCTATTCTACAATATGGTGCCTAATAAAACCTTAACGTATATGGGCGAAAAGTGTTTTGGTTGAAAACACAGTAAGGAACGATTGACTGTTTTACTGTGCACTAATTCGGATGGATCTGAGAAATTTCCACCACTAGTTTAGGCAAATAAAAGCAACCAAGGTGTTTTAAGAATATCACCAGTAAACCTTGTGAGTACCGCAATAACAATAAAGCGTGGATGGCATCACAAATTTTTATTGACTGGATTAGAAAATTTGATGCAAAAATGCATCGAGAAAAGAGAAAAGTTTTACTTTTAATCGACCGATGCACTGCACATACTCCAAATATCCCTGGACTTACAAATTTGACTATCCATTTCTTACCAGCTAATTGCACTAGAAAGTTGCAACCATTAGACCTGGATATCATTCACAGTGTGAAAGCATACTACAGAAAGTCTTTAATTTGGAAATTAATAAACAATTCTGCTGACAGTATAAAAATTAGAAAATTTACAATCTTGGAAGCAATGCACATGATAACATCAACATGGAAAGAAGTTTCTTCATCCACAATAAAAAACTGCTTTCGCGTTGCTGGAATTCACAAAGAACTTGTAGTGGAACTGCAAAGTACGGATGTAGAAATCAACGAAGATGACATTACCCCTGAAGAATGGAGAAGTCTTGTTGAAGATGAGGATGTTTCAATTCAAGATTTCTACAATTGTGATAAATATGTTTTAACAACAGATTTCAGAAATGTAGAACAAATTTGTGAAGATATTGTAAACGAAAACACAGTGTCAGACGAAGAAGGTGAAGTTGAAGACACGGAAAATGAGACACTGCCACCGTCTTACACAGATGCAATTTCTGCTCTAGATGTTCTCCGACGCTATATTACATCGAAAATGGAAGGTGACTCATTTAACATTTTAGAAAATCTGGAATAACGAAAACAAAGCGAAAGAAGCAATCAACACTTTTTGAATTTTTTAAAACGTAATTTATTGTATTGTTTGTACTCTTTTTTTTCAATGTAATTTAAAATAACTTTTTGTGAATAAAATAATGATAATAAAAATAACATTTTTAAACACGCCAATATATTAAGAAATATATTAACAGTCCTAAGCCTGTAAAGTGTGAAGGAAAATGTTATTTTTTCACAAATTCTGTTTAAGGACGATCTCTACTTAAGGACGATTTTTCATGGTCCCTTGAAAGTCGTTAAACAGAGAACCAACTGTACTAGATTAATACTAGTCAATCACAAGAGCATATATTTTTTTAAATAGGAAAAATGAGATCTGAGGAAAAAAACACAAATTAAACTTACTTCAACGTCGTAAGTTTCATTTTTCATTGATGCATGATTGCATTGATGCATTGATGCAAGCACGTATAATTCCACACGGGTCGTAATAAAACGACTCTAAGGGCCTGTTCACTTAGGAGTCCATGCGTTGCGTTAAGGAAAAGATGACGTTGAGACGAAAATAAACCAATCATATGCCTCCAAATGATTAGCAATGAAATTTTTAACGCCTATGATTGGTTTATTTTCGTCTTAGTGAAAGATTCACAATGCATATTATATTGCGAGGAAAAAATTAATCATATTGTATCTAAATGCCCAAAGTACAAAGCATTATCTATCAATGAAAGAATTGAGGTGGTGAAGAGAAATTGTCTATGTTTCAACTGTCTAGGATCTCACAAGAAATCAGTTTGTGAGTCAAAAACTTCATGTTACTTTTGTGGAAAAAAGCATCACTCTTCGCTATGCTATGCGAAAGAGAAAATTGTCCTTGAACAACCCCCCCGTTCGAATGAGAGAGCATCTTCGGATACCAGTCAACCTCTCCTTTCTCCCAATGCAGAGTGCTTTGACCCCAGACATCCCTTATCAGCGGCAACAGATAGGGTCGGGTCGTCCTTCCAGAGTACTAGTCAAAACAATAATTCAGTTCTTTCTGTGCGAGGGATAAATAAATTTAAAACCGTTTTGCTCAGTACTGTGAATTGTTTGTTGAGGGAAAATTATATAATGCACGAGCAGTTTTAGATCCAGGGGCCATGAATTTTTTCATGACCATAGACTGTGAGAATAGTCTCGGTTTAAAAAGAGATAGAACCAATATGACAGTTCGCGGGATAGGAGATACCTTCATCACGATTAAATATGTGGTTAGTACAAATATTTCCAATTTTGAGGGAAATTTTGAAAGAGAATTAGATTTTTTAGTTGAATCTAGAATTACAGATTTCTTGCCGTCAAAAATGCTTAAGGTAAATGTGCCAGAATTAAGCTATGTAAAACTAGCGGATGAAAACTTTAATGTGCCAGGTCGCGTAGATCTGCTTTTGAGCGCTGAAATCTTTTATGAGCTGTTACAGCCAGGTCAGATTTATCATGCTAATAGTAATTTGATTCTACAAAATACAGTTTTTGGATATGCAATTAGTGGGAGCATACCCATAGCAACTGAGGGAAATGTAGATTGTGGGTTCATTTGGGATAATACTGGTTTAAACGAAGCTTTAGAGAAATTTTGGGAAATAGAAAATGTGGAGATGGAAGTACCCAAAAATAAAGAAGCAATAATTTGTGAAGAGCATTTTGAGAAAAACGCTAAGAGAGATAGTACAGAGAGGGAAGTACCCAAAAATAAAGAAGCAATAATTTGTGAAGAGTATTTTGAGAAAAACGTTAAGAGAGATAGTACGAGAAGGGAAGTACCCAAAAATAAAGAAGCAATAATTTGTGAAGACCATTTTGAGAAAAACGTTAAGAGAGATGGTACGGGGAGATATATAGTAAAAATGCCATTAAAAGAAGATACAATGAGTTCAGAAAAATCCAGAGATATTGCCCTTAAAAAATTAAATTCGCTGTGGAGTCGCTTTTTAAGCGAGTCTGAGTATTTACCATTATATAGGGAATTTATGCGCGAATATAAGGAATTGGGTCACATGAAGGAAATTTCTGCGTGTGAGGAAGAGGTGGGAACATATTATATACCACATTTAGGAGTCTATCGCCCTGATAAAAGTACGACAAAACTTCGTGTAGTTTCTAACGCTTCTTCGCGAACAACCGTAGGTAATTCACTTAACTCCTTGCAATATAACGGTGGGGTTAGTCAGGAAGACCTTTTTGCAATAATGGTGAGGTTTCGTAAGCACATTTATGCTTTCGTGGCTGATATTAGGCAAATGTATAGGATGATTTTAATTGACCCCAGCCAAACAAAACTTCTGAGAATTCTTTGGAAGGAGGGGCTGAATGAACCAGTTAAGAGTTATGAGCTCAAAACAGTGACGTATGGCACAGTAAGCGCACATCATCTCGCTACAAGAGTGTTACTTCAGTTATCCAGATATGAATATTAGAATTATCCGTTAGCGTCACCAGTTTTAGAGAGAGAGACTTCTACATGGACGATGTCCTGAGTGGTGCCGACACTCTGAGCGAAGCAAAGGAACTTCAATCGGAGTTAATAGGGGCTCTCAAGAGCGGTGGTATGATGCTACACAAGTGGTGTAGTAATAACCCTGAATTAAAAACAGGGCTTGACAGTGACTACAATTTTCAAGAAGAAACAAAGGTGCTAGGTGTTTCGTGGAAACCTAGCATTGACCACTTTACTTTCCAAATTCAGCTGGAAAACGTAGTTCCGCCTACGAAGAGATCAGTGCTTTCCACAATTGCGCGAGCTTTTGACCCCCTTGGACTCTTAGGTCCGGTGGTGGCGAGAGAAAAGATCTTTTTACAAAAACTGTGGTGCTTGAATTTAGACTGGAGCGATCCGCTTCCTGACACGGAAGCGCAACAATGGAAAGATTTCATTGAATCGTTGCCAGCAATAAATAACGTGAGTGTTAAGAGGTGTATACTGATAGAAAAATCAGTGCATATTGAGCTTCACGGATTTGCAGATGCGTCCGAGTCTGCATATGGATGCGTCATTTACTGCAAATCAACGTCAGAAAATGGTGCTTTCGAAGTGAACTTGGTTTGTAGCAAGTCACGTGTGTCGCCTCTTAAGCGGACTACAATACCAAGGTTAGAGTTATGTGCAGCTGTTCGGTTAGCAAAGTTGATAACCAAAGTGAAGAGTGCCTTACAATTTAAGGCAAGTGACGTCTATCTGTGGAGTGATTCCATGATTCTACTTTCATGGATACGAAAAGAGCCCTACCTACTAAAAACGTTCGTAGCAAACCGTGCAGCCAAAATACAAGACCTGACAACAGTGAAACAGTGGTGTCACGTGTCTTCCGAGAACAATCCAGCGGATCTTACCTCCAGAGGAAGGAATCCTGAGAAACTGGCTACGAGTGAACTGTGGTTCGAGGGTCCTACTTTCCTGACTGACCGAGAGTATCCCGAACGTGAAATTCCTACATCAGTCATACGAGACGAGTTCACGTCTGAATTCAAACATTCAAAATTAAGTGACTTACCTGTGCTTACTGTAACTTCTAATTCTTTTCACCAAGAGTTATTTAGTATTAGTAACAGTTACACTAAATTATTGCATGTTGTGTATTATGTAACTAAAGAGTACCTTACAAAGTTTTTCGTTGACCCTACAAACCTTTTAGTTCTAAAGACTTGATCACGAGCAAAAAATGCTCGCAATGAATGTGTAAAATTTGAGAGAAATTTCAATAAGAGGAAAAAAGAAAACTGTTTAACTGAGGAAAATATGATTAGTGTTTTAGATTACTCAAGGGTCGAACTTTTATTCATTGTGTTGTTAACAATTCTTTGAAAAATAATGAGTGTTTTTATAATATTTTTCATATAGGTATATTCTTGTGTAATAACTTTGTGCTGTTATTGTTTAATTAACCTTTCTCTCGTATACTTGATTAATATTGGTTAGACTTTAACTGTCTTTTTGTCATTAAAGATAAATTTCACTATTTTATCAATTCTTCAAAAAATTAGTGTTTGGTAGAATAATTGAGCTCTATTTTGGTGATGACAGACTGGTCAGAGTTGTTAAAGTGAAAACTCAGTCTGGAATCTTTAAAAGGCCCATTACTAAAATCTGTATTTTACCTGTTAATGTGTAATCTTTATATTAGTATTTTTTGTTATGTGTATATTTTAATGTTTTCATACTTGTGCTTATTTTATATTTTTTAATTTACGTTTTGTGGGGCATAATTATATAATTAAATGGTTGAATGCTACCATTGCAACGTGGGGCGGAATGTTCTGAACCAACCCCCCAAGCGCTGTTGCAGCAGCGCCCCCTTTTAAAAACTAGGGTGTTTGTTTATCAGTGTTCATCGAGAGACCCCTTCGGGAGAGACGTGTTTTGCGGCGATTGTGACCACCGTAACCGATGGGTCTGAGTCTTTTATTGAGATATTTAATAAATTGAGTTTTAAACAGTCCACCAGTGTATACTTTGTGTGGTGTCCTGAGCTGTCGACAACAGATACCACCCAAGTAGAAAGAGAGCCTAAACCAGAACCATTCTTTATTAAAATGGTTCCAGGTTATCAAAATATTATCGAAAATATAAACAACCTAATCCAATTTAATTTGCCCAAAACTGTCTTAAGATCTCTCCCACCACCATCGATCAATTTAGAAATATCCAAAGGTACCTTATCACCACTAAAACTGAATTTTTTGGAAAAAAAAACCCAAGACTGAAAGGCCTCTTAAAGTCCTAATCAAAGGTATCCCCATTGACATTCCAATAGAAGAAGTCAAACAACAGCTCGTAGAATTTGGTTTTGAAGTGAACAGAGTTTCACAACTCAAACGATTTAACACCAAGCATCCTCTCCCAAATTTCTTATGCCACCTCCGACAAAAGAAGACTCTTGAGCATGTATATGAAATCAGACACTTTTTAGGTTTCGTAGTTAGGGTTGAAGCCTACAAATTCAAAGGTACCAAGCAGTGCTTCAACTGCCAAAAATTCCACGACAGTAGTGAAGTTTGCCTTCTACAGCCTGCCTGTATGAAGTGTGCTGGTGCACACTCTTTTGTAACGGTGCTTCAGTGATCCATTAATCAGCCCTTAACGTATTTAATTAAGTTTATTTCACACCTATTTACATATCTACAAGATTTAATAAACAGAGGGCGTTAATTATTAGGCAACCCCAATCCTTACAGAACTTACATTTTCATTCGCCTGGCACAGACTGGCGGAAACTCGAAAAACATGCATATCGCGCGGTGCTCACACAGCACCCTCTCGCGGACAAAGGGAGAAATCCGCAACACACTCATCAGCAGCCTGTACTAAACCCCGTGACACCCCACAAAATGTGCTAATTGTAATGGTGACCATCCATCAAACTACCATGGTTGCAGTGATCACCCGAAATAGGTAAAAATTAGACGCAACCAAATTAAGACCATAAAAGAAGCGACTGAAGCCGGTAATTATACTCCCCAACAAATTGTCCCAACCACCTCAGGAAATGCTTTTGCTAGTAACCCGTAAATTGAACAATTTCTTGCAGCCAGTCTGTTCAGCCCAATAACTCCCCTTGTCCCACTATAACGACTGAACAAACCAATAATATTGTAACTCCTGCTAATGCTGCTACTGAAATTCCGACCTCTAGTGTGACGTCAATAGGAAACCTTGACGGCATACTAAATAAACTTCTAAAAATTAGGGATGTTCTTATAGAAATTAAACAAGTCTGTTACGAAATGAATATACACTGCTGGCCACCCAAATTGCAACACCAAGAAAGACAAGAGATATCACAACAAAATTTATTTTGCAGATAACATGTTGACCAAGTATCAAATGATTAAATTTATAGACTTCTGTGAAGTGTGGTTCCTGCCAAAATCAGTAGCCAGAGTAGCCGCCATTGTTGGAGATCACCGCTGCCACACGCCTCGGCATTGATTCAAAGAGACTTTGGATGTGTTCTTGGGGTACAGCAGACCAAGCAGCTTCCACACGTTGTCAAAGTTGATCTGCTGTGGCAGCTGGGGATGGAATCTGGGTCAATTGTAGAGCAACCATGGACCACATGTTTTCTATCGGCGAAAGATCCGGAGAGCTAGGCGACCAGGGAAGCAATTCAATCTGGCGATTGACGAAGAACAGTTGGACAATGCGTGCCACGTGTGGTAGCGCATTATCCTGTTGAAATATGGCTGTGGGCAAGCCCTGAAGGTAAGGAAGGACAACTGGCTCCAACACCTCGGAGATGTAGCGCTGGCTGTTTAAAGTACCGGCAATGCGTACTAGAGGTGTGCGAGAGTGATATCCAATACCGCCCCATACCATAATACCCGGTGCCGGACCAGTGTGGCGGTGCATAACGCAGCTGTTCAGCATCCTCTCTTCACGGTGTCTCCAGACTCGAATGCGACCATCGTGGTGTTGCAGACAGAAGCGTGACTCGTCAGTAAAGACAATTTCATTCCATTCTGCCGTCCACATCCTTCTGTCATCGCACCATTGGCGGCGGAGACGTCTGTGGTTCTGCGTCAAGGGTAGACAAAGCAATGGACGTCTTGCGGACAGACCACTCTGCTGTAAACGGCGTCGAATGGTACGCGCAGACACTGGATGATGCGTTACAGACTGCATGTGCTGTGCTATGGTTCGTGATGTGACTGAGCGATCCGTCACTGCCATGCGCACAATTTGCCTGTCATCACGTGAAGTGGTGCGCTGAGGTGGATGCGATCGAACACGCCGGTACGTCGTACCCTCCTGCATCCAACGATCACATATCCGCATTACAGTTGTTTGGTTTCGTCCAACACGACTACCGATTTCCCTGAAAGATAATCCACAATCTCGGTAGGCCACTATCCTTCCTCTGTCGAACTCGGATACTTGATCAAAAGATGATCGCTGTTTTCGACGAGGCATAATTGATCGTTTTTTTGAAAAAAACCACAAGAAAAACACAATTGCCGAACTTGAAATCGTCAAAATCTCCAAGCCTTAAATAGCGCTTTGAAGTGGCGCCACAGGCGCGCGTGATGTGCGTCTGCGCTGAAATTCTAATCATTTGCATATCTCACATCCGCTAATGCATGTTGTAAATTTCATGTTATTTGCATGTTTCCTTCAGGGTGTTGCATTTGCAGTGGCCAGCAGTGTACTACATTTTAGTTGATAAACTTAACTCACCGTCAATAACTAACGTACTTTCTGCGGCCTCACAAGAGACAGCCACCTCTTTTGGCCCTTAATGCTCCCCTCTAGTTCTGCAATTCCTGTTCTGAGATGAAATGCTGATGGTTAGCGTTCACGTATTCATGAGCTTCGGGAGTTTGTTATTAAGAATCCCGTTGATCTTATTCTGGTACAGGAGGTGAAGTGTCCCACGACCAGAACTCTTAAAATTCAAAACTACAGTCTGTACTTCACTCCTCGCCTTGACCCTTATACTAACGCTCCCCTACGTTTCAGTGGCACGGCGATCTATGTCAAACGGAATATTAAACATAACCATCTCCCCAGTATTAACTTACCTACCATTGAAAACACAAATGTTAAAATTTGGATAAACTCTAGTACTACTCTCACCCTTGTTTCCACTTAAGAATTATCGATAGTAGACCCGTAACTAATGAACTTTCTCAACTTTTTAATCTTGACCATAAAGTTATACTTTTTGGTGACACCCCCGTTGGAACTGCCAGAATGACCGTTCAGTAACCAGATATGGTACTGAAATTAATTCCTACTCCATTGATAACTCTGTTGATATTGCTTTCCCTATTTACCCCGGCAGGCTTGGTGTTTCAGGCTCCGAATCCATCATTGACTTTGTCCTTTTAAACAACATTCACTATCCGTATGAGATTAATACTATTAACGATTTATCCTCTGACCACTTACCTGTTAAACTTGACATTAACTGCAACCCCCTGCTCCCTTCTATCATTCCAACTTATCATACTAACTGGCATTCCTTCACCAAATTTGTTAACAACTCCCCCCCCACCTTTAATGATATTAACAGTCCTGATGACGTAGACGCTGCTGTTACCTCTATCACTAAGACCATCCAAAGCGCGCTTGAATCTGCTAAGGTCCACTCTCCCCAAATACTTCGATCATAAATACTCCATTATATTGTTGACCTAATTAAATATAGGAACCATTTCATTGAAAATTTGGCAGCAAACTCGGGACCCAAGAATGCTTAATAATTACAAAAATCTCGACAATCAGATTAAAATTAAAATAAAAAATTTCAAAAATCATAAATGGAAAGAATTTATTAAATCACTAGCTTCCACTGATAACTCAATTTGGCAATATCTTAAAAGAATTAGGAAACCCCATAAGTCCCTTTCAACCTTTAACTCCACTTCTGGTATCTTAACAAGCAACCCTGACAAAACTGAGACATTAGCGGCTAATTATGAAACCCAATTCAACCGCCACTCTAGTGTTTTTTGCCCAACTACAATTGATAAAGTCTATGATATTCTCCAAAACTTTCAGTCAGGTAATTACAATAGTGAGATTGAAAAAACTACTGTTAGTGAAGTCTTAAATGCAATTAACTCCCTTCCCAGTAGAAAAGCCCATGGTCAAGACGGTATCACCAATAATTCCATTAAAAATCTCCCCCTTCATTATGTCAACTATTAAGCTGATTTAATTAATAACATCTTTAAATTTAAATACTACCCGCAGCCCTGGAAATCGGCCATTATTTTCCCAATTCATAAGCCTGGTGAGGATCCTTCCCTTCTGAAAAACTACAGGCCCATTAGTCTCTTATCTTCTCTTTCTAAAGTGGTTGAACAAATTTCTTGTAGCCGTATTCATAATTTTATCGATAGCAATAATATTCTCTCTAATGCCCAATTTGGTTTCAGACCTAAACATTCTACCACACATCAGCTGCTTCGTGTTACTGAGTACATCCATGATGGACTACAGAACAGAATGCAGACTGGTGCTGTCTTCTTTCATATTCTTAAAGCTTTTGATACTGTCTGGCACAGTGGCCTTATCTATAAACTCCTTAAATTTAAAATGCCAGCTGCCCTAATTAAACTTATACAATCCTATCTTTCGGACAGAACTTTTGCTGTAAACTATTCTGGTACCACTTCAACCCAACGCCCTGTTAATGCGGGAGTTTATCAAGGTTCGAAACTCGGACCGCTCTTATTTAACTTATTTATAAATGATATCCCACAACCCCAAACACTTCGCTTAACCTCTATGACACAGCCATTCTCGCTAAAAACCATAATGTCCGATATATGCATACTTACCTCCAACGTCACATTAACATTCTTGAGCGCTGGTTTGGCGTATTTAATTAAATGGCGTATTAAATTAAATCCCAGTAAAACAAAAGCTATCTTCTTTTCATACAATAGGATTCCCCCATCCCCAGTTAACGTTTATGGTCAGCTCATCCACTTTGAAAGCGAAGTGAAATATTTGGGTATCTTCATGGATAGTAAGCTTACTTGGAAGAAAAATATTAATAATAATATCTGTAAATTTTTCAAAGCTAGAAAAGATAACGCCCACCTCCTATACCAGAAGGAGTTGAGTATAGAAAATAAACTTCTGCTTTACAAAACAGTACTTCGACCTATACATCTTCATGCAGTACCTGTATAGGGGTCAGAGGCTAACAGTCATGTCCAGAAATTGCAATGCACACAAAATAAAACCTTACGTCTAATCACTAAAGCCAATAGATATAAAACTAACTACTCCCTCCACAAAGATCTAAATATTGAACCCATTTGCCTGGCTATAATTAATCTCGCCACTAAATTTTATAATAGTCTTTATTCCAGCCCTAATGAAGAAATTACAATCTTCCTGATTATGACAATAGAGAATTTAATCGTAGGCCTAGAGCGACTCTAGTGCTTGACACTGGGATTACTCACAACTCTTCTTTCCCATAATTTAATTTTCTTTTTTTTCTTTTCTTTTTTCTTTATGTCATTCCGTTTTCCTTAAATTCATTCTAGACCGGTTAATTTTCACCCCCTTTTTTTTCTTAATTATATGCAGTCACATCCTTTTATGCTTTTTTGAAAAAGGAAGTGTGTCGTCTCGTTGGTGTAATATGCCTCTGCGAATCCTCATGGTCAAATTGTGAGCCGTCCTCCCTGATAATATCTGCTGCTAAGCTCCTGGATCCTGTTTCGTCAACCAATCAGGTTGCGGGACACATTTTGCTCTCGGCCAGTAGTTAAGCTTGATCTTTTTTAACCTCTGTAATACAAATTCATCATCTTGCTTCCTTTTTCGGCCTGTTTACGAGCACGGGTTGCTTGATAGTTCTTTCCCATCCTGGGTTTGATCCCAGCGTTTAATATCTTTGCTGCTCGCAGTCCTCTGTGGCTAGTCTTCGACTTTTAAGAGTTTAATCTTTATATTTTGCCTTTTATCTTATCTTATATCGGAACATTTTATTTTGACAAGTCTTGCTGATTTAATTTTCTGTTGTGTTAACTTTAACTTACTAAATTCTAATGTTTATATTTTTATATTTGTAACTTCTTTAATTTATTTTGTAACATAACTTTTTTTAAAAAAAACTTGATTAATTTCTTCTTGGACCATGCGTGAAAAGCTTCAGTGCTTCCCATGTCCATACCGAGGGTAAAGGGCTTTCTTAGCCCTATTTGGAACCTCTCGAAAACTTTTTGTCCATGTCCATAAGAGGATTGCGACAAGCACATATACTAATCTGGCTCTATAACAAAATCAGTTCAAAAGAAATCGACGATGTAATATGCGCTGAAATACCCGATGCCGACGTCGACAAGGATTTGCATGAAGTTATGACGAAAAATATGATACATGGACCTTGCGGTACACTGAATCTAAAATCACCATGCATGATAGACGGAAAATGCTCTAAGCGATATCATCGAGCATAAGTATTTAACACAGTTACAGGAAACGATGGATATCCCTTATACAGAAGATCAGCAGAAGATGGCTGTAAATTAGCAACCATACAAATGCGAAACGATGACATCGAAGTAGACAACCGGTGGGTTGTTCCATATTCGCCTTTTCTATCAAAAACGTACAAAGCGCACATAAACGTGGAATACTTAACTCCGTTAAATCGATCAAATACATTTGTAAGTACATGAATAAAGGCATTGCAGTTTTTGGCGTGCAACCAGAAAGAAGTGATAGGAATGCGGTCATACATATAGATGAAATCGCACAGTATCAGGCTGGAACATACATAAGCAGCAATGAAGCTGTACGGCGAATTCTTTCATTTTCCATACATGAACGAAGTCTAGATGTTGTTCACTTAGCAGTACATCTACAAAATGGACAACGCGTGTATTTCACAGCTGCAAATGGTGCAACAAATAGCCCTGAATCCACCGGATACAACGTTAACTGCTTTCCTAACGTTATGTCAAAATGACGCGTTTGGGAAAACACTGTTGTATTCGGAAGTGCCTACCTATCACACATGGAATGCGAGTAGAAAATCATTTGAACGACGCAAAGGAGGAGAGAGAGTCGACGGACAACCTGGAATATTCAAAGAAACTTCGATAGGCAGACTGTACACCGTGAATCCAAATCAAGATGAATGCTTCTTTATTCGCATGCTGTTGGTAAATGTGCCCGGTCCAACGTCTTTCCAGCAATTGAGAATTTTCAACGGCGTTACACGTGCCACTTTCCGTTGTGCATGTCAAGCTCTGAATTTATTGGAGAACGACCGACACTGGGGTGTATGCATTAATGACGCGTGCAACACGTCACATCCAAATCAAATTCATGCGTTGTTTGCACTCGTATTGACCGCATGCTCTCCTTCATGTCCAACAGAGTTATGGGAGAAATATAAATAACACATGGCTGCAGATTTTTTCCGTCGAATACGCGAGGAAAATTCAAATATGAACACGAATTTCACATCAGAAGTCTACAACGAAGCGTTGATAATGATTGAAGATTTGTGCTTAGAAATCGCGAACAAAGTTCTCAATCAGTTGGGAATGCCCTCACCGAATCGATCTGCTGCTGCTTCATTCAATGTAGAATTGCGCGTCGTAAACAAAATTACAACACGTGGGATCTTTTGTCGCATGTGCAATCAAACATTCCTAAGCTAAAGCTCGAGCAAAAAGGCATTTATGATCAAATAATGCAAACTGTCAATAACGGGGTTGGAGAAATCTCCTTCTTAGATGCGCCAGGAGGAACTGGTAAAACGTTCCTAATTAGATTGATTCTGGCAGCAATTGGATCCCAAAATGACATAGCCTTAGCTCTTGCGTCGTACGGAATAGCTGCGACATTGCTACCAGGTGGAAGAACTGCTCATTCTGCTTTGAAATTGGCATTGAGCATGCAATTCATTGAAACTCCCATGTGCAACATTTCCAAAGCATTCGGCATGGAAAAAGTATTGCAGAAATGCAAACTTATTGTTTGGGATGGATGCACAATGGCACACAAAAAATCGCTCGAGGCTTTTAATTGATCATTGCAAGATTTGCGTGGAAACATCAGACCATTTGGAACCGCATTATAATGTAAATCGGATCAGTTCAAGTAAAATTCCAACTTACTAATACATTAAACATTTATTACTACGGAACACAGAACTTTTAACATAACACAAATTAAAAGTGGCTAATTCTGGAACTGCTTATAGATATGCAAAAAAACATTCTCGTTGTCACTCGGTGAAATACAAATTACATTACAAAAGAAAACGATAGCACCACGGAGGTAACATGTTATTTCCAACATTCTCCCCAACTTTTAAAAGTGGTAACTTTTAAAACAAAATACTTAGAACATTCATAATACACTTCAAAATTGGTTAAAGTCTTAAAATGATTTCACAGATTAAATTGGTTTATAGGCTTGGTTAGATGACCATATCGAGTTATTTTCTGTTCTTTTCTATCAGTCTCTATGCGCTAGTTTTTAGTAATCAGTTCAGCATTCTCTGCTTTTGAAGGTATATCAGTCATTTCTATTATATCCCCACTATTTATTTCCAGTTGATATAATCTTTGAACAGGCCTCAGAATGTCACCTTTAGCAAGGAACGACAAGACGACTAATGGAGTCCTTACCAGGAAATATATCTATCACTTTGGCAAGATCCAAATCTAATCTCCTTTTGTTGTCGCTGCCAACAAGTACAATGTCTCTTAACTGTATATTGTCTAGATTAATTTTCTTGTTTGAACGAAGGAAACCGAGATATTCTTTCTTAAATCTCAGTCTAAGCAACTCCTCACTCTCTGCAAATAATTCCACCTCTTTGATAGATTAATCAATTCGAACTGGTCCAAATCTTCAGTGTCATTACCAGCAGGACTCTGCAGAAACATCGAGGGCTTAAGCATATCAAATTCATCCGAATCTTTAGAAACGTGTGTTTGAGTACGATAATTCATCAAAGACTCAAGTACTTAGGTAATTAGCTCTTAATAATTTAAGGAAGCACGGCCTAAGTTTTTCTAAACAAATCTTTCAAACGTTCCCAATAGCCTCCCCACCATGGAGCTGTAGGTGGGTTAAACTTCCATTTTATGCATTTTAAACTACATTCCTGTTGAATTTTATCCCAATCTAACTGCTTTAGGGCTTTGTTTACTCCAACGAAATTAGTTCCGTTGTCGAAATAAATGGCAGATACTCTTCCTCTTCTGGCCGTGAACCTTCGTAGAGCTTGTATGAATGCGTATGTGCTTAAGGATTGAATCAGTTCTAGATGTACTGCCCTGTTCACCGCACATATAAAAATGACTATCTACCATTTTTCCTTTGACTTCGTAAAAAGGGGTCCAGCTAAGTCAACATCTGTTATTTGAAAAGTAGCAGATATTCATGTTCTATTTGCCGGCAGAGGGGGAAATGGAACATCAAGCACTTTAACTTGATTTCTTCTGCAAACAACGCATCTTCAAACAACAGATCTAACAATTCTTCTACCCTTCAGGATCCAAACCTTTTCACGTAAAATTGTAAGAAGAGTCAATATTCCCGCATGTTTATGAATAATATGTAGTTGTTCAACCAATCTCTCTATTATGAGATGTCTCGATGGAAGAACAATTGGATTCTTATATTCATCGGTTTCTTCTCCTTCTGTCACTATCGATTTTATTCTTAGTAGCCCATCATCGTCTATAAAGATGTTTAAACTCTTTAAAGCTCTGGAAACTTCATCTGAAAAGCATTCACTTTGTATGCATCAGAAAAGTATTTTTTCGGCGTGCAAAAATTCATCTGACGTGATCTCAGGAGAAATTGATCTTCCAATTATTTTGAATCGATAACGCATTATCCACGCTATTGTTCTCACCATCATAGCATATTTAGAAAACCTTAAAGCAAGTTTAGAAATGATTGTCTCATTTACAGAAATATTCGCTGCGCCTTTCTTTGTTAATCTCATCTGTAGTAGGAACAGGAAGATTCAATGGCCAAGTTTCAGGGGGCCCTCTAAGAAATGTTGGTCCTGTCCACCATTGCGATTTTACAAGTTGCAATGGTGAACTTCCTCTCGACAATCAATTCGTAGGATTTAAGATACCTGGTACGTGCTTACAGCATCCAGTTTCACTGTAATCTTGGATATCCTTTACCCTGTTTTCCACGAACACAGACCAACTGTTTCGATTTTTCAACCATGCTAAGACAACAGACGAATCAGACCAAAGGTAGGTTTTAAAGTTTGTTCTGTTTAAGCATTTAATGGCTAGTTGGTACATCCTAACACCTAGAAGTGCTGCCATCAGTTCGAGCCGTGGCAAAGTAATTTCTTTTAAAGGAGTAACTCGTGATTTAGCTAAGAAGAGGTTTAAATGCACTTCTTCATTTTCTTCTGTTCTCAAAAATATGCAGGTATCATATACAAGTTTGGAGGCATCACAAAACATGTGTATGGTACTGGTAGAGTTAATAAAAATTCTTCTTGCTATTCGGCAGTTGTTCAAATGATGTTAGCCATCAGCTAAATTCCTTTTGCATATCTTTAGGTAGCTCCTCCTCCCATTCAGATTCCAATTTCCATAATTTCTGCAAAATAGCTTTAGGAATAAATAACGTGGGTGCAGCTAATCCAGTCGGGTCGAATATTTTCTGAATGCATGAAAGTAGCATTCGTCTGGTGGAAGACTCATTTAAAGATGTTCCTATTTCATCTGATGGTCGATACCACTGAAGACCCAAAATATTGTCTACACACTTCTCTGAATCTAAACTACATCCACCCTCTGAGGTTGAAACCAGCCGATGACATTAAATCTGTAGCTTCTTTAATGAATGGTTCTATTTCCCTGTCCTGAGAAACACCAGTAAGGCAATTATCCATATAAAAGGTACTTTTTAGCCTTTCAGCGATCTCACATAAATTTTCCGGTGGGTTTTCCAGCAAATTCTTTAAGGAAGCTGAAAGTAAGAATGGACTACTGTAAACACCAAAAACCACTCTGCAAGTCTTAGATCTACGATTTTGTCCCTTTCTCACCACAGGAAGAGAAAATTTCTATCTGCATGATCAATTTCAATTTGTAAGAAAGCCTTTTCTATATCAGCCAGTAGTGCAATTGGGTAAATTCTAAAATTAGTTAAAACTATCGGAATCAAATCTAATAAATTAGGGCCAATTTCAAGATAGTCATTTAAAGAATTTCCATTCCCATCTTTATTTGAGACATCAAATACAGGTCTGAGTTTAGTTGTGCTACACTCTTTAATTACTGCTCGGTGTAGTAAGTAATGAGCCAATTCCTTAATGTTTGTTTCTGGCACAATTTCAACTACTCCTTTTTTCAACCAATCTTGGATTACATCGTCATATTCTTCGAATTTGTTTAGTTTTCTCAATTTCTTCGATGTATCCTGTAATCTTTTTTCAGCGGCATCACGATTGGAGTCTTAACAGAGATAACAGTTAATCAATGGCAGGCATACTATGCAACGACCTGTATCTTTATTTCGTTTCGTCGTATTCTCAAAGAAATTCACGACTTCTTTATGCTTTTTCTTCCTGTTTAGTTCTTTCTGCGTGATCTAATATGCCTATGGTCTCTAATTTCTAAAATTTTGATATTTCGGAAGCACAAATCATAGAAACAAGCAAATTGGAGGAAATAGTAGCTGTGGCGTTACTGCAACCAATAATAGTCCATCCTAAAGTGGTCCGAACTGCCAATAAATCCTTTTCAATTGAAACCACCTCCGCTGTTACAATTCGAGTCCAGGCATCTGATCCCAATAATACCTGGATTTCCTTCGATTTCGTCTTCAACTTTCGAATAATCAGTAATTTCTATACCCCTCTTTTTAAGAATCTGATACATATTCTCATCACTTAACTTCAGTATATTAGTACAAATTCGATCAGAACCAATAACTTCAAATTCAAAATGATTCTTAGATTTCATACCTTTTAATTTAATTTTAAATGTATCATGAGTCAAAAAATGAGTCCTTTTACTGCCAAACAATTCCTGCGATAAAGTCACCTTACCCTGTGCAGTCAAATTAATTTCCTTTGCACACGAATTTTTAATGTAACTTCTTTGAGAGCCAGAATCACATAATACTCTCACTGGATACCTTTTATTGTCAACCACAATTTGTGCAAGCAAAATTTGTAAATTCATGTTACCGAATAATTTGATGAAACAGATAAAGTTTTCACTTCTTCTGAATCATTATTCTTGAAAGCATTTTCACCATTTTTCTCGTTTTTAGATCGAGAACACATAATGGGAAAATGCTGTCCTTTGCAAATTACGCATTTTACAAAAAACTTTACATTTAGAATTAAGGTGACCTGTCTTCAAACACTTAAAACAGGTACCCTTCCTTCTAAGCATTTTACTGCGTTCATCAACTGATGTATCAATTACAGTAGCACAGTCTTGTGAACTGTGAGTTCTTCTATCACAGAATACACAAAACCTCTCCTTTATCGGAATATTTTCTGCTGACACTAATGCAGCATCTCTGGGCACGTCTCTAATTCGATTATTTCTAATTACTCTTAAATCATTTTTAAATTCGCTCTCAAAGGAACCTGTGAGGAGCGATCCCTCTCCCTTGACGAGGCTTAATCGCCCCCGGGTCCGTTCTTCGTGTTATGGGAAGGTATTACGCGATTTACGAGTCCAGACACGGTCTTCAGCCCCAAAATTTATTTATTTACACATCTACTGGGACACATCACACATTATAAAACCATATATATTCAAACTTAAGCTGAGGAGCAAAATACAGCCACTTTTACACGTGTCGCCTCCTCGCTCCCTTCTCCCTCGATTCCCGGGGCGACTTTTTCCCCCGTCTCTCCTCCTTCGCGCCAAACAGGTTTCCGGCTGGTCACTCTACGGGAGGGGAGGGAAGCGGATATATATATATATATATATATATATATAATCCATTCCTGACACGCCCCCGCCGAGAGTGAAATCTGTCTCCTTAGCTGATTTCACCATCACCTCATAGGAATGGATAATCGTGGGCGGATGATTCGTAGAGTCACAACACACACAAGAGACAGTTTCTTTGGAATGTAGACTCTCCAGGGTGCCCTGGCACCTCTAAAAACCAAGATCTATCGGTTACTCCCGATATTTGCTCCCTCCATTTCCAGCACACAAGGAAATGACACTTGCCCCTGTAATCTGTAGGGATTCACAACTTACACAAGATAACACCACTATTCTTTAACTTCGCTAAGCAAACATATTTAAGAAGACATTTAATACTAACTCGATATGTTTATATACATATACCACAGAATAAATTTTAACCAAATTAATACACATCGAGAGAGAGAAAAAAACTAGGAATTTCCAACATAGGCATCTCCCCTCGCGCTATTGTTGTCCTCCTGCTCCAGACGAGACAGGGCGTCTGCTCCATAATGTTGCTTACCCGGTAGATGAGTTATATGGTGATTCCACCTCTGTAAAGAGAGTGCCCATCGGGTTAATTTTGGGCTCTTGGGAGTAGTCGCATTCAGATATTTTAACGGATTATGGTCAGTTATAATTTCCACCTGGGCCCCATATACCCATTTGTCAAACTTGTTTAATCCGAACAGCACTGCCCAGGCTTCCTTTTCTATACTAGCCCAATTCCGTTGCGTCGCCGACAATTTCTGACTGGCAAACGCGATGGGTCGATATTTGCCCCCCGCGTCAATTTGGGTCAAACAGGCACCGACGGCAACATTCGACGCGTCGCAATGTATTTGAAAGGGCATACCCAAATTTGGAGTGGCCAACACCGTGGCTTCACATAGAATACTCTTTAATTTGGCGAATGCGGTTTGCTCCGCCGTTCCCCACGGAACAATGTTCGGGGACCCCTTCTTGGTCAAATCAGTTAGTGGGGCTGATATTTCTGCATAATTCGGAATATAAGACCGATAGAAGCCCATCAAACCCAATACCGATCTAACTTCCTTTTTATTTGTCGGCCTCACAAGTTTTTTTATGGCCGCTATTTTCCCCTCCTCAGGAGCATGTTTCCCCCCCCCCCCCCTATTTCATGACCCAGATATTTAATTTTCCTCGCCGCAAACGTGCATTTGTCTAGACGAATAGAGAATCCCATTTTCTCCAAGTTTTCCAAAACTGCAGATAAATGTCTTAAATGATCGTCGAAAGTTTCGGAGAAAATTACGACATCGTCCATATAGGCTTGAGCATAATCACTATGATTTTTAAGAGCACGATTCATTTCTCGCTGAAATGTACCAGAAGCTCCCGACAGACCAAATGGCATCGTTTTCCATTGGAAAACTCCGTTGTGGGTTTTAAATGCGGTTAACGGTTTACTACTCTCATCCAAAGGGATCTGCCAGTAGCCCTTTAATAAATCCAAACTAGTTAACCACTGAGCCGCCCCCGCCATGAAGATTAATTCCTGCATATCCTTCATAGGGAAACTGGTACTTTCGTGACCGAATTTAGCGCACGATAATCTACACACATTCTAACCGTCGCGTCTTTTTTTGCCACACAGACAATGGGATGGGCAATTTCGGCTCCCGAGGGTTCGATTAAATCCCAATCTAACAATTCCCGTATCTGTCTGTCCACCTCCTTTCGGTAAGCAATAGGTACACTGTAACAATGAGGCTTTTTACGTACTGCGTTAGGAACAAGCTCTATCTTATGAGTTCCTACCCTAGCTGGTTGAACAGGTCTATTAAAAAGCGATTTACGTCCCATGATTACATTTCTGAGGTCCCTTGTACGTAGCTCACTTAACTTTGGTAACCCCAGGTTGTTCATTTGTTCCATAAAGCAATCCCCTTTATTAATAGTAGGAACTGTTTCTACTATTCCAAACTCTTCCTCACCCTCAAAAATAACGTTCACCGCACTCGATTTCGTTATATAGTGCCTAATTTTATTTTGGTGTACGTGTTTCTTCGTATCATCCGGCAATTGAACTATGAACGAATGAGGATTCCTTTGCTCCAGAATTGTCGCCGGACCTTGCCACCTAGCATATAGTTTATTCGCCGAATCCGGTATTAACACAACTACCTGATCCCCTAGCTTAAACACCTTGTTAGATGATCTTAAATTGTAATAGTGCGCGGCTCTCTCTTGCTGGACTTCGGCCGTAAGATTGGCTTGTTCGGCAGCCCTTTCAAATCGCGCCTTTAAATTTTGCAAATACGTAGGGATCGAAGTGAGGTCTAACCGCAGATTATCATGTTTGCCGGTCCAAGCGTTTTTCAAAATCGATAATGGCCCTTGGGGTCTCCGGCCATACATAAGCTGGAACGGGGCGACCCCCGTTGTTGTATTTGGAATTTCCCTGTATGCCCACAGTGCATAAGGTAACTGCAAATGCCAACCCCTACCCTCCTCACGAATTATATGGTGTAGCATCCTTTTCAACGTCTGATTAAAACGCTCTACTAACCCATTAGACTGTGGATATCCCGGTGTTGAAAATCTGGGAGAAGATCCGATTCTCTTCTGAAATACCCTCGTTAACTCTGACTTGAAATTTGTCCCATTATCTGAGGCAATTACACTGGGTATCCCAGTCAGCGAAAATATACCCAACAAAGCTTCACACGTACCCCTAGCGGTGAGGCTCGTTAAGGGTACGGCTTCCGCCCACCTGGTATGCTGATCCACCAGGCATAAAATATATTTGTGACCCTTTGAACTGATTGGGTCGATAGGTCCAATGATATCTACGTTCACCACCTGAAATGGCAATTCCGGTCTAGTTACCGGCGTAATTGCCGCTCTGTCCGATGTTCTCACGGGTCGCGTCAATTGGCACTCCCTACACGAGGAACAAAATTCCTCTACTTCCTTCTTCATCCCTTCCCAAAAGAACGAGTATCTAATGCGTTGTAGTGTCTTTTTCACCCCCATATGACCGCCAAACACCGAACAATGAGCTAACCTGACAATTTCTTCTCTTCGGCATTGGGGAACAACCAGCTGTGGGACGTTCTCCCCCAAAATTTTATCCCTGTGGAACAGCCACCCATCAGCTACATAATAACTCCCTTTTCCCGCCAACGCCTTCTCCCACCCATCCTTTAATAAATCACAACCTTCTTGTTGCCGCCGAAACTGGTCAGAAACAGACCCCCCCCTTATTTTCGCCCGGCACGAAATCTCTCGTCTCCAGTTCATGCTCATTCATCCCGGTGCAGTTCGAAACGTGAATGCCCTTTTCGCGCCCTGGACAATGCTCTGATTGTTCGGCGGTCGGGAAGTAGGACTTCTCTGTCTCCTTTGTTCTTCTCTGGGGTCTGTCATTTCTCTCGGGAGACCGAGAAACGTTTTCGATTCGACTTCTCGATAACATTTCAAATATTTCTGGGGGAAGCAAAACGTCATCTACCAGCGATTTCGCAACAGCACATAAAACCTCCGGCCGTTCGTTAACGCCTGAATCAAAGACTCCCAAGGGAATATTCACCAACGGGCATTGAACTGCGGGTCCAAAAATCCCTTTTAAAAATATGGTGGGTTTTCCCTCCGTTTTAACTTCTGGTACAATACTTTCCCGCACTAGTTATTTCCGTCCCGGAATCAATTAGTGCGTTAGCTATTCGCCCGTTCACGTTGATAGGAACCCTTTTTAACTTACATAACTGTTCTTTTAAGGACTTTCCGGTATTTCTTGGCACACTGAACGAGTTCGCTCTAGCAACTACGGTATTCTCTGCCAATATCCCCTGTTCTTCGGAATTTTCCTGTTCTTCTATCTAGTGGTCTTCTTCCGCAAACGACATATTTACGTTTGCCTTTTCCCTTTCCCCCCATGTTACATTTCTTTCCTGTTTTGGGAATTTCGGACAGTTTCTCTTTAAATGAGCAGTTGACCCACAACCATAGCACTCCCACTTTTTCGGCGTTCTACCGAACTTTTCATTTTCTCCTGAGAAAGAACCATTTCCCGGGAGCATATCTAGTTTAAACCCCTTGGCATTTCGGTCCCGACCCCTAAAATCCGCAAATTTTGTGTCGTTACCCCCCTTCGTGCTATAAGCTCTCCCTTTAGCCGAAGAGAATATATCGCACTCTTCCGAGAGCGTCTTTGCTTTAAACCAACCACTCCCCTGTCTAATCCTGATATGCATAGCCATTTCTTGGTCCAACGTCTGAAACATTCTATCAGCTACCACCAACTGATTTAAACCTTCGAAGTCATTTACTTCTCTCAATTTAACGTAGTGTAGCCACATAGACATTAACCTGGTTGCGAACTGACCGAAAGTTTCGTCGGTGCCCCTTTTAGCTTTCCTAAAATTATCTAGGCACGTCTGAGGAGACGGTTCGTATTCTCTCAGCACTATCTTTTTCACCTCCTCGTAATTATTGTACTGACCCTCATTTAAATATATTAACAAATCTGCCGCCTTATCCTCCAAAAGGTAAATTAAAATTTTGGCCTTCTGTTCTTCTTCTATCCTCTCACTTTTGAATGCCCTTTCTAGACTCGTAAAGAAGTAACTCCACCCTTCGGGTTTATTTGGGACTTTCACGGTCAATAATTTTATGGTTTTAATAATTTCATCTATTGATTTGGATTTAATAGGTATGCGATTTTGTAGTTTTAATGTTTCGATTTCAATACGTTCGTCTTTCCCTTGTTTTTCCTCTCTCTCAGTAACTATCACGCTGAGCATATCCTTAATGAGGCTTTCTTCATAACTTTCATGTTCGAGAATAAGTTTCCTTAAATCTAATATCTTATATTCTTCCTTAACTTCGATTCCTAATTCTAGCGCTAGCGCTACCAAGTCGCACTTTCTCGATTTTGCAATAAATGCCATGTTAGAAATACCAGTTAGGAAATACAATAACAATAAAACTAATACACAGAGAAAAAAAAATCAATTGAAACTCCACCCGACCTTTTCTCTTACAAAATTCTATCGAACACTATTAAATTTCATCTAACCATAAACATTTTTAGAATCCCAACAGAGAACAGAAGCAAATATCACTTACCTTGGACAACATTTCTGGATTGTATAGATTTCCTGGAGCTAGAATCGAAAATAGTATGGCCTCCTGTTGATCATCTTCCTATAGCCTTTACCGATGACTGTACACTGATGATAGAGCGCTGATATCCTTACTGACGTAAAGCTGCGATCCTCGCTTGCGTATTTTACCATTCCACGCCACCGTTGCCGCCAGATGTGAGGAGCGATCCCTCTCCCTTGACGAGGCTTAATCGCCCCCGGGTCCGTTCTTCGTGTTATGGGAAGGTATTACGCGATTTACGAGTCCAGACACGGTCTTCAGCCCCAAAATTTATTTATTTACACATCTACTGGGACACATCACACATTATAAAAACATATATATTCAAATTTACGCTGATCACACATTATAAAACCATATATATTCAAACTTAAGCTGAGGAGCAAAATACAGCCACTTTTACACGTGTCGCCTCCTCGCTCCCTTCTCCCTCGATTCCCGGGGCGACCTTTTCCCCCGTCTCTCCTCCTTCGCGCCAAACAGGTTTCCGGCTGGTCACTCTACGGGAGGGGAGGGAAGCGGATATATATATATATATATATAATCCATTCCTGACAGAACCTTTTCTCAATTTTAACCTTTCTTCACTTTCAACTTCTAATTTTAAAAAAGAAAGTAATTCTGACATACAGTCCGAATGATTTCCGGTAAGTAATGAGGAAGAGATATATTTTAGATATATTTTTGGACACATGGTAACGATCCCAGGTTTTAAAGGTAACTTCTGGTAGTGCTGATTCCACTAATGGAAATAGCATTGCTGCGTACCTTTCTTTAGTTACGCCCAGGGAATCCAGAGCTATCAATTGGGCTTCAAGACTATCGTATAGTTGAACCCTAGACTTCATTTTATCTTTTTTCAAACCCAAATTTAAAAGTTCACGAACGAGTAATATTCTATTAAAAAATCTAATAAAATCTATAATTTTAAAGAAGAATATTACTTTAAAATTAGAGATTTCTATTTAAAACTCTAATTTTAAAGTAATATTCTATTAAAAACTCTTCCTTACCAAATCTTGATTTTAGAAGTTAAACAGCTTTCTCGTAATTTTCTTTGGAAGGAGGGTGTCATTCCTTTTACTATGTATTAGTTCATCTTAACACAATTAAGCATGAGGCTTGAGCAGTTCCATTAAAATACAACTTTATTAACATTAAGTAGACAACATGCTCACATCACAGAGATGCTCACATCAGCATTACAACCGGAATCTTAAGATACACATATATATAGTTACAAACACAGTTAATCATTCACAATCACAACATTACAGTTACAGTTATCATGACAGAGGGAACCCCTCTAACAACTTATAAGCCGGAGAAGTTGGTTTCATACTTTGAAATAAATAATCAAATTTATCTTCTGGCGTTAGACTCTTATCATCATGGATTTTGGAAAACTGAGCCCAAAATCCAATCCATCCCTTAAAATCGCCATCGTATTTTTTCAGTTCAATTTTCGGCAAACGTACTTGCAATTTACCAGAATTAGCCGAAGCACTATTTTCTACATTTTCAGGAGTTCGTTCTATTTTATTTACTTGATCCCTTATTTTATAAAATTTAATTGAGCAAATTTAAATTTAATTCAACTGATTCAATCAATTCGTCCTCAACTTCTTTGTCTTAGACAGCTTCTTTGACAAGCAGTTCTCTAAAACCCTCTTCATCCAAAGCCTTCAAGTTTTCATATTTATCATTAAAGGATGCAAATCGTGCTGAAATTTCAGCCCTATCTTCATCCTCACTGCTCAAAAGTTCCTTTAGTGTTTTATAATCACGAGTGTAAGTTGAACGTAGCACTCGCCTTTCCACGTCAAAGCAAAATAAAATTTTTAATCATTCTTGAATTACTTCACTAAAAGCAAAACAGTCCTGTCGCGGATGCCAAATAATGTAAATCGGATCAGTTCAAGTAAAATTCCAACTTACTCGTACATTAAACATTTATTACTAAACAGTGGCGGACCAAGAGGGGGGCGGTCCGCCCCGGGCCCCACTTACTAAGGGAGCCACACGACAGGGGCCTTTTTAAAAATTGAATGATAACTTTACTACAAAAAATTACATTTTTAATTAAAAAAAAAAAATCAGACAAGAACGTTATTGTTTTTATAAAATACAACACTTGCGTATTTTAGCGACTTCCAACATTTCACGTACCCCCCCCCCCCCCACCCCAACTTAACTTGAAATAAATTAAAACGTTAATAGAAGTTCAGTTAAAATCATAAAATTGTAGAAAACTTTTAAGAAAGCTGAGTTTTTTGCCGCCTTTTCAAACTGTGAAACTGAAGATTCCGATTATGTCTTTAGCCTTAACATAGATTTTAACAATGATATGATCCATAGCATAAATTCGATGCTATGTTTTTTTCTGATTTTATTAATATTATATTTATTTTTCTCATTGTATAACTAACTACTCAAACATCAATTCTATTTTTATTCAATTTAAAAAAATCTCAATATTTCATATTTTAAGGACCGTCCGGTAGTCAAAGCGCTGAGGAAGGCCCTAACTGAATTCAATTCGTGCCCCCCCCCCCAAAAAAAAAAAAAAAAAAAATTAAAAAAAAGTTAGAAGCACGCTACGTCTATGGTGCTGAGAGATGTCTTAGAGCTGATGCTGAGAATCGCCCGACATTCTTCGTCAGATTCCAGAACCCACGAACTTTTCTTGATGTATTTTAAAATTTTGTACGTAACCGTATTTATCCTAGAAGTGCAATAAACGCATGAAAATCATTAAATAGGCTGATAGTCTTTATTTTAGGCAAAGTCCTTATAGACCAGGCCCTGATTTTCCACTAGGCGCGGCAGGCCCAGGCCTAGGGGCCCCTGAATGTTGCGGGCCCAAAAAAACTTTTATTTTAAAAGAAGAAAAAAAAAGAAAATTTCCAATTTAGTTTTTTTTTATTTTACCTTTTTCAATATCAATTTTTTTTTATATATCCTTTCAAATTTGATTGATTGGTTCATCATATGTATAGTTATATGTATAGTTCATATGTATGTTATAGTGTATATAAGGGATTACTAAGTTTTTCTGGTTGCATTGTATTGGTGTTTTAATTTAATGAAGAAGTTACTATGTTGTATTGCTTTTTGTTATTTGATAATGCTCTAGGTTTCTACGCTTCAAATAGCCAATTCTCGGTAAAATGATACTTTCACAATGATTCATGATTATTTTTTGTGTGTGTCAATTTTGGAAATTTTGCGCCCACATCACTGTTAGGGGGCCCCCATCGCCCCTTCCCGAGTTGTGCCTAAAGTCAAGAATTTTCTAAATCGGGCCCTGTTATAGATTGGTTAGTTTTCTGATGTCAGAAGTCCTGATTTAAGCATTAGGTTGAGGAAAGACTGACGGATGACGACGATGAGCCTGGAAATTACAGGTAAGCCGATTCTTTGTGTCAGATTCTGGCTTTGGCGTAAAAATTTGAATAATGTTGTGTGTTTTGGAAAATTTGGAAAATTGATCGATGCAGTGGAGAAGCTGTGCGACGAGTCTGAAAACCTAGATACAAGAGGATCAGCTCAGATTATAATGGCAAATGTTTGCGATTTTAAGTTTATAGCGTTTCTACGCCTGTGGTCTGACATTTTGGAGGAAATCAACCACACTTAACACTACCTGCAAATTCAGGGGATTTCCTTGGACAAGGCTTTAAATAAACTAAGAGCATTGGAACTTTTTATTAAGGAAAGCAGAAAATCTTTAGTTAGTGATGCTTTGGACTTTGCTTCCCAGAAATGTGAAGAAATGGGAATTGCTATTGAAAAGAGAGGCAGAAAAAGATCGAAAAAGATGATGCCGGGTGAAAAATCTAAAGATGAGGGTTATCTTTAAAAGAAGAACTAAGGAGTTTCCATGTTCCAATGTGTAGATAGGTTGTATTTGGAACTCCAAACAAGAACAAAATCCATGGAGAACATTCATAACAAATTTGAAGTCTTGCAGTCTGTTAATTCGATCAAAGCTCCAGATGAGAAATTGCCAGAACTTATTTCTCGTCTAACTGAAAGTTACGACGAATTTTCTAAGGACGAGGTTTTGCCAGAAATAAAAAGACTAAGACGTAATTGGTCGGATAGCCCTTACGTCTAAGGACCTCCATCAATCGTTTCTGCATAGATTGAACCAGTTTGAATGTTTCATTAGGAGATATATTATTCCATTCCATAATGATAACCTTCAAATATTAATACAGAGGAAGTCAAAAAGTGGTCAGCTCTTCAAGTTTTGCAGTTCACTGTTGGTATGGAATTTCAAGAGTCAGTACCAAACTTGTGTTTAGCACTAAAGTTGTTTTTGACGATTTGCATTTCAGTCGCAACTTGTGAAAGAAGTTTTTCGAAATTAAAAGTCATTAAAAACTATTTGCGCTCAACAATGAGCCAAATTAGACTAAATGGCCTAGCAATGTTATCCATCGAGAACAAGTTGGCTATGAAAATAAACTTTCATGAGACAATTAGACAATTTTCTGATGCAAAAGTTAGAAAAAGACAATTTTAAAAGGAGGCTTTTACCTATTTGAAATTAATACAGAATTCTTAATTTAACTTGCTTATATGGAATTTTTAAAAAATGTTTGTTTTTAATAAGTTTTCAGAACGCACCGCACCCCACCCCCCTTTTTGGAAATGTCCCTGGGTCTCATGATAACATGGTTTCACACAACACGGCATTTTCTAGGTGATGTATTCCCATTCTATTTTTTTCATACTGATACTGTGAATGTGTATTGCCTTGTGAAAAGTAAAAATTTTTAAAGTTGAATTACCAATAAAGTTAACGTAGATCAAAGTGAGGTATTTCTTTGGTTTTCCTTGAAGCTACCTGAATATTATAAGTAAGTATTGGCGCCAAAATGGCTCCTTTTCATTTTAATATGAATTTTGTCTTTAACTATTATCGCTTTTATTAATCAAACGGCCAAGCCTTTTACCATTCACCTTGGCCTGGAGAAAAATTCATACAGCGAAAATCAGCGCCGTACAATTGATTTTAACCTTGTACCGAACAGTAAGTTACCGAGCTCATGGATCAGGCGGTTAGAACGTTGGTCTCGGAGCTGTGCCGTGCGGTACGTCATTGGTTCGATTGCTCGAACCCAGGCCTTGACATAAGACTTTTTTTTATCAATTTAACGCTTAAAAAGTAATGATCATTGCTCACCTCGTACTGCACGAGTTTGCTCCCTTATTCTGTCAATTTTTTCTCTGCACACAGGGGTGTGCCGACGGGGGGGGGGGGGGGAGCGGGACAGGACCCCCCCCCCACAGAGGTAAAATAAATTTTTAAAATTTACAAAATAATGCAAAAATATTTTGTATAGACCTAATAGTAATTGTGTTATTTATTCTTTACTATTACGATCTTTATTGCACTTACATTTTTAGCGATATTTATTGTTACAATTTTAGCGCTATACAGTGCCAGAAACAGTATTTCTAAAGCCAAGTGCCGAGCGCTATTTATACACTTCTACAGTACTATCCGCGAACCGCGAGAGTGAACCGAACCCTTGCCTATCAAAGTATTGAAGGAGTCTTTTTTCAACAGGGCACTCACGCACTGTTTCGTCGCGTATCTGTTTTAAAAAGCACTTCTTGTTAGATTTTCATTCCAATAATGACGGGGAAGTCGCTTTAAATATTTTATCCGAATTCATAGATATATGATTTTTAAGAAGTGGCGTCTAGTACTCTAGATAGCCTAAAATGGCACTATTTAACACCTAATTTTCAAAATTTTCCGGGGGAGGACCCCCGGACCCCCCCCCCTTTCGGCTGGGGGGTATTCCATACCCCTCAGAAGACACCCCTTCTAGTCCACCCTGACAATAGGGTGTCAGGGAAATGGACGACCCTTAGCACATGGAGGCCTTGACACCCCCCCCCCCCCCCAGAACAAAATCCTGAGCACGCCACTGTCTGCACAGGTCAATAGCCTGAGGAGACTGTCTGATTAAGGCAAACACAGAGCTTTTGACGTAACACAAATTAAAAGTGGCTAATTTTACAAGCGTCTACAGACAGCAATCAAAATCCAGCATCAGTTTCGTTTTGCTCCTGCTGCCATCTGTTGACTTATATAGGAATCTTTTTATTATAAGTTTTTTTTTCTACTTCTACGTAATTTAGTACGTTTTAGAATCTGAATAACATATATAACACAGGATTTAAAGAGATTTTAACAAAATAAATAAATGAATAAATTGAAATAAGTATATTATTGAATTTTAAATTTACTTTTTTCAAATATCCACAATAATTTTAATTTTTAAAATTTAAATTTGTTAATTAGAAAATAAATGTATTTAATAAGCTTTAATTAAAAAAATTACGTTGCATAAATTAAAAAATTTAAAGTTTTAAATTGCAATAATTTAAATTTATTTTAACATATAATTTAAAAAAAAATTAAATTTTAAATTAATCAAATTTTTAAAATATAAAAATTTATTTTAATGTGGTTACATTTTTATGCTAAATTATTGAATAAATGATGGAATGATGCTGAGTATGAAGGAATGGCAGATCACTATTAAAGTTGACTATTTTCATATAACAAACTAGTTTTGATGTAATTATTAGTAGGCAAGAATAATACATTATTTTTGTAATGGTTTATTTAATTATAGTAAAAATTTTATCCATAAATAGGCACATGTAAAATTATTTATCAGGAAATTGATATTGGTTTTCTTTCCTATTACAAGGTGTAGGCTGGGGCAGTTCATATTTTATACCTATCAAGCTGTAAGCATGAATGTCCTTTGTTGAGGGTCATGCATATCTGTAGTTTCCTGTTGAAACCATGACATTTATAATGAAATTTTTGACGTCTACTAATAGGATCTCTCCGTGATACAGTGTTTTATCATAATTTATCATCGCCTACTCACCAACTTTGTATTTAGTGTTTTTGATCTTTTGATCTTTCTTTGCTGTAGATTTTTTTCTTTTATTTTCATAATTTAACTGAAAATAAGTGCATTTGAAAATCTTGTACTGAAAGCAAGAAAGTGAATTAAAGTCCAGTACTGTATGTGCTGAAGTATATACAATCTGATGAATCTTGCCCAAAAATGGTTCTAAATCTTTTGCTAACATATCAGCTTTACATATCATGTCATCATCAATTGGAAATATCTTGCTTCCTGTACATTCTTACCTTAAATTTTTGATTGAAGTTTCAAATGTGTTGACATCTTTACTTTCAGCTATAATTAATTCTATCTGTTGTACGTTTTAAAAGTTTCTCCTATGCTGTCAGGTGCACCTTTTCCAAGTCCTGCCTTTGTATAATTTTGGATGCTGGGAAACTATTCTTGTGTGCGTTACCTTAACAAATAAAACATTTTGTTTCTGTATTGTGTACAGGGTCCATCACCTAACACATGAACAGTATTAATTGAATGCTGGTTCTTTAAAAAAATATTTTGAAATGGTCTGTAGATGAGCCCAGATGGCCGATGTGTCATGTCTGAGTCATTTGCTTGCAGTGGCAAAAGGAATCAATGTTAACGAATCCTTTTGTGTCTGGTAAAGAACACAGTTTCGTTGTGCAATGAAATTTGTTTGAGAACTCCATCAAAGTGTACTGATTGGATTTCTTCGCTATATTTACAACAGTAATTTTCACTGAAGTCTGTATGTATGAGTACTGCATTAGGTTGTAGATTCTTCTTTAAATCTGCTATGCCTGTATATTGATGTTTAATGTTGCCAAGACGAACCAAATAATGGTTTATATTCTCTTTTAATTTAGTAACTAAATTTAATGCTGTTTGTATCTCCTTATTTACAGATTTAGTCGCGACTTTTGTAACACCCTTGCAAGAATTAGTTTTCTCCAAGATCCACTTTTTGTATTTAATAAAATCATATTACATTTGTATTTAATAAAATCATCTTTTGTATGTAATGAAATCATAAAATAAAAAGATTCCTATATAAGTCAACAGATGGCAGCAGGAGCAAAGCGAAACTGATGCTGGATTTAGATTGCTGTCTGTAGACGCTTGTGCTAATTTTGGAACTGCTTATACATATACAAAACAAACAAACAAAAAAATTCTCGTTGCTACTCGGTGAAATACAAATTACATTACAAAAGAAAACGATAGCATCACGAAGGTAACATGTTATTTCCAACACATTAATATTGCTTGCAGGAGATTTCAGGCAAACATTACCTGTAATTCCTCGATCGACACCAGCGGACGAAATAAATGCTTGCCTGAAATACTCTACTTTGTGGCGACACGTAAAGGCGTTTAATTTAACTACAAACATGCTTGTCCATCTGCAAAATGATCGATCAACTGAGATATTCTCACATCAATTGCTGGAAATTGGGAACGGAAAGGTGCCGGTTGATCTGACCTCAGGACGAATTTCTTGGCCTGATAATTTCTGCAATTTAGTGACGTTAAAAAAAAAAATAATTGGTTGAAAAAGTATTTCCCAATATTCAAACAAATTATAAGCATCACGCTTGGCTGAGTGAACGAGCTATTCTTGCCGCCAAGAACAAAGGTGTCTATAAACTTAACAATATTATTCAGTCTAAAATTCAAAGCGAGGCAGTCACATACTGTTGTGGAAGCAGATGAAGCGGTTCATTATCCAACAGAATTTTTGAATTCATTCGATCTTCCAGGGATGCCACCGCCCGTACTGCAATTGAAAATCGGCGTGCCAATTATCATGTTGCGAAATATCAACCAGCCAAAGCTTTGCAACGGCACGCGGCTTGCAGTAAAAAAAAATGTTGAGCAACGTCGTAGATGGAACAATCTTGACAGGACCATTCAAAGGTGAAGATTTCATCATTCTTCACATTCTTCGCATCCGTTTCCAACGGATATGCCATTTCAATTTAAGAGATTGCAATTCCCAATTCGATTGGCGTTTGCAATCGCTATCAACAAAGCTCAGGGCCAATCTTTAGCGGATTAAACCTAGACACTGATTGCTTCTCACATAGACGCGTGTTCTAGAGTCGGCAAACCAGACAATCTATATATCTGCACAGAAAATGAAACAACAGAAAGTATTGTATACCCACAAGCACTGTAAGATTAAACATATTAGAAACGTGTGCTTTCTGTTTTCTTTCTTTTCCATTTAACCAGACTGAGCCACAACAACGCGTGGCCGGGTACAGCTCGTAAATAATAAAAATAAATATCATAAATATATAATAGAAAATTTAAAGCACTTTCTTATTAAATAACTCAGTGATGTAAATTAATTTCAAACTATCCACCACACGTCCAATTTTTTTCGGGACCCACAGTTTGCGCTCTACTGCTCTAAAGTAAATGAAACGTAAATAATTTTAATTATACTCGCAATCCATAAGATATTTTACTTATAGTCTTCAATATATTTCTCGGATCTAATTATATCTATCTATCCTCCACCTCCATGTTTAACTGTTCCTACTAAGTTCTTGGGATTAAGTTACTCATTTTTTCGTCTCCATACAATTATACGCCCATCGGAACCAAAAATGTTAAACTTGCTTTCATCGGTAAATAAGACATTATTCCAATACGTTTGGGGATTATTTATCATTGATAGTGCGAAGGAAAGCCTAAGCTCTCTGTTTTTCTCACTCACAAAAAACTTTCTACGGGCAGAACGCCCATGTAATTCGGCTGCTCTGAGAACTCGTCGAACAGTTTCAGAGTGAAATTGAAGTAGAAAATGTTTTATTAAATTCAGCAGAAACTTTTACAGCACTCAAACGTGGATTTTTCACAAATTTTCTAATTATAAATCTCTGATCACGTTTTGTTAACTTTGCCGGACGACCTTTTCTTACCTTGTTTTCGGTCCGATTTTCTTCTTTAAAGCGTTTTATCACATACTGCACAGTAAAATGGGATAAATTAAGTAATTTAGCAATATTCCGAACTGATTTACCACTACTATGATGAAAAATAATCAATTTTCGAATGCTGTTTGTTGTTTCTTTACGACTACGAGCCATTTTAAAATAATAAATAGAATATTACGGAGTAGGCAAGCAAAAACGAAAGCCAAACGATATTTTTAATGCCACCCCAATTCAAAAATAAAAATGAAGCGGCAGACGATAATTTTAATTATGAATTTATCCGAAAATATTTCAGTGTACGATGACTTTTGTGAGATAAAGTGTTTGTTACTTTTTGATTACTGGTTTCTTAAAAATAAAGTTTTACTATGTTTTCAAAATATTTCACGTACTTTTGTTAAGAATAGATTATAGATCTTATTATTAAATACCCATTCTGAAATATTCATTTTAATTAATGAATAGACCCTATTTCATTGAAAATCGTATGCGTACGAACACTTTTGGGAGTCACTGTACACGAGCGTTAATTAGACCGAGACCTACAGTTTAAATCCGATTCCGAACGGCTACAAACATCCATGCCAACACTAGGACTCGAACCCACAGGATCTGAACCGAATGCCAGTGCCCTAGCCAATGGGCCATCCTCTGGCAATTTCAAGATGGAATGGTTTATCTAGTAAGGGACGTGACATGAAGTATTTACTACTCATTAAAATGGTTGAATTCGTACAGGTTAAAATGGTTTAATTTGGACAAGTTAAAACTAAAACATTTAGTTTAAAAAAAAAAGAACGTAATGACTGTGCAGTAATGTAGGTTAAAAAAGGTGAAAAAAAAAATCTCGCCAATTTGATCTTTACCCCCTATTACGAAATTTTTTCCTTAGAGGTTTACTTTTTGTTCCAGTTTTCTTAACATTCAGTACACAAATATTGACAGCTCACCTCAATAAGCAACAAAAACTCAATAAGCTTTCCCACATTTACTTGAAAATAAGCATCTGCCTCGTTTAAAAGTCTCTCAGTCCTTCATCCACGGCCAATCTGAAATCATCACTTCGTTATTATCTCTTTTTCACACTTTGTAGGCTACGCAACTCATATTTCAGTAACAAACACTTCGATGTTTATGAATTTGGCCCGAAAACTAACGCGCTGCCGCTTTGAGTCCAAACGATCGCGTATTATTATTATTTTTTTTTACATCCGTGGCTCGTCGATGCCAAATACGATCACAGAAAATAACTTCCATTCGGATAACACTGCTAATTAATAATTGAGAAAACATCTGCTGATCAAAAGAAGACTACACTGCTAAATATTTTTTCCATGTTTTTATTAACTTGCTTTCTTGTTTGTGTGTGTGTTTGTCCAGTACAAATGTTGCAATCGATTTTTAACTAACTTCCCGACTAGCTAGACATTTGAAACTTTTAGAATAGCTCAGGACACGATGACAATGCATTATTTTAGTACTTTTAGCCATCTTTAAGCAGATTTTTACCATGTTTTTATTATTTTCAGTTAATTTTGTTTCGTAGGCTGGTGCAGCCATCTATCGACCGGAACGGGAACGAAAAGTTAAACGCAAGTTAACTTCCAATTAACTTCATTTACTTTCAAGTTGATGGGATAATTCATCAAAAAAATTTTGAAAAAGTATTTATTAATACATAGAATTGTCAAGTTTATATGATTCAACAGAAAATTTAAAAACATGGTATATAAAAAGTTCTTTTTATCTTGTAATTATTTAAAATTTATTTCCAATGGCAAGCAATATGCAGAAGTAAAAATAATAACAAAATATAAGTATAAAACAGAGAAGGAAACTGGATGTATTGATTGCTCACTATTCCTCTTGCTTTCCAATATCGGCTACAGAAATGTTGTAAATGGTTTTCAAAAGCCAAAAAAATATCGTTTGGGCCACAAAAAAGCACTGTAACCACCTGAAAACTTTTTAATATTAATTTTGGCATAAACTTAAGAACATTTTTTGATCAATGAATATGGTTGCTGGATGTCTTTTGATTTCTAAATTCTCTCATAAATGTTTTGTGCAAAGAAATTGAACTATTTATTTTTAGAAGCTGTTTTCGGCCAGAGAAATTTACTGCAGTTTTATTTAATTTTGATGGATAATTATCAGAAGTCAAGGTAAGAACATTATCTTTGGTTGATAAGTACTTTTAGAATCAATCATTTTGAAACTGAACTGAAATATCATAGGTCCCGAGCCGATCCATTGAGGCACCTGAAGCAAGTTTTAAAATCGGCGCCTTTTCAAATTTTCGGAGAAGTCATGAATGTATCTTTGTTAGAAATAGTCTACTAAATGGAATAACAGACATTTTGGGGAAAATATGTTTTGTTTAAACAAACAAACAAAATTTTAATTACAGAACTAAAAATGAGTAAATAAATTTGAATACTATACTTTGTTACATAATTATCTAACGAAATGATTATACCAGTTTTTATTATGATAAAAATAATTTCTGAATCTTTCTTCGAGCTTTTGTTGCAGCCAATTGTTGGATTGCATCTGTGGCGCTGCGGTTTTGCTGTTTATTCAAATTAGTAGTATTCAAATGCCGCTTACTCAAATTCCCTCCTTGAAATTGGTGGTGACATCACTTGACAAATATGACGTGGCGGCATGCGGAAAAGCACTCAACTGTGATATAAACAAGCAACCGCAGTCCACAGCAGCTCAGCCACTTCCCGTCTTTTTCACGCCTTGCTGGTGCCGGCTGTTTTCTTGACTACATTTTTAGCCAGTCGGCATAAGTTTTTATTATGTTATAATTTCTTCAACGAGTAGTTAAAATGTAACTTTTTTTAAAATCTTGTTAACAAATAAACAAGATAGAGTCAGATTAGTTTGTTTTCTTGAATATCAGAATACGTACAAACATAGGATCCAGGACCACTACAGAACGGTGACTACACATCTCTACCATTTATTGTTTTTCATACCGTCTTTTCTGTAGAAATTACTGCCAGAACATTCAATCGCGCGTGATTTGCTGTTGTTCACAGATAATTGTTTAAAATTTTCTGTTTAGAAAAACTGTACTCGGCTGCTGCTACAGTGTTAATAGAATTCCTAGAGCCACAACAACGTCTGGGAATAGGCATTCAAAATGTATTTCTCATAATCTCAAATTCAGCAGTTTGTATAAAATAAGCTAAATATTCCCTTATATTTGCATATTTTTACGAATGTCGTCATATATTAGACTAAACTATTAATATTTTTATGTTATATGTAAAAAATTTCGTATTTTAAAGCTGTCTCACTTTGGCGCCTATTTCCATTCGGCGCCTGAGGCGGTCGCCTAGCCGCCTCACCTATGCGACCGGCCCTGGGCTAGAGATCCCGAGCCGATAGGCCTGAAGGTAGGAAATGTCCATACCTTGTGGTTTATTGGGAAATGGACGGCTATTCAGCTAGTCTATCTATATATAAAACAGTTCTGTAACTGACTGACTGATATACAACGAACAGATCAAACCGCTTGACCTAAAGGGTTCACATTTTCCATGGCGATTCTTCTTATAGTGTAGGGGTGCACTGAGAAAGATTTTTGCCCCCCCCCCCCCCCCCCCAACTTAACTTGAAATAAATTAAAACGTTAATAGAAATTCAGTTAAAATCGGAAAATTGTAGAAAACTTTTAAGAAAGTTGGTTTTCTTCCCGCTTTTTCAAAGTGTGAAACTGAACATTCCGATTATGTCTTTAGCCTTAACATAGTTTTAACAATGATAGGATCCATAACAAAATTTCGATGCCATATTTATTTTTCTCATTGTATAACTTTTGAATACTACTCAAACATCCATTCTTTTGTTATTCAATTTAAAAAAAAAAACATAATATTTCATATTATAAGGACAGTCCGGCAGTCAATGCGCTGAGGAGGGCCTTAACTAAATTCAATTCGTGCCCCCCCCCCAAAAAAAAAAAAAAATGTTCAGAAGCACGCTAAGCCTATCAGGGGCGTGCCGACGGGGGGGGGGGGCGGACCAGCGGGACCGGATACCCCCAGAGCTAAAATAAATTTTTAAAATTTACAAAATATTGCAAAAATATTTCGTGTAGGCCTAATAGTAATTGTGTTATTCATTCTTTACCATTACGATTTTTCCATTACGATCTTTTACCATTACGATCTTTTTATCAGTACTCTAGATAGCCTAAAAGGGCACTTAACACCTAATTTTCAAAATTTTCCGGTGTGTCTGGGGGTATTCCATACCCCCCGGAAGACACCCCTTCCTAGTCCACCCTGATAATAGGTCGTCAGGGAAATGGACGAAGCCTAGCACATGGAGGCCTTGACTCCCTAGAACAAAATCCTGAGCACGCCACTGACGCCTGTGTCCGCAGACCCAGGGGTTGGGCGTCATCTCATCGTGAATTGACAGGACGCACGGCATGTGGTCTTCCGCCACACTGTAGTCGTTTTCAGCCAGATACAGGGAAACCAATTTACACCACAGGCCTACATTTTCCTCTGATAATCAAATGCGAGCCCTTTCCTTCTCGGAAGCAGAGAGAACTTTGTGCTTGGGTGGTCTCTTTTCCAGGAAAGAGTCACGACGTTACAACGGGTTCTGCAGAACCTTTCTTTGCCATCCGTCCGCGAGTTCCACTGCAGACCTGCCAACATTCCGGATTTTTAAAGCATCTTCCGGAATGGACACTATTAGTACCGGAACAAAAATGTCCAAGTCATCTATGTCGAGGGAAACCTTAGAAAATTTGCTAATATGCAAATGAACCCACAAGGACACTGTTATGAACAACAATTTGACAATGGATTTTTGGTAAGAGCAAAATCAGCTACAGTAAATGTTACAAAGATTATCTGCAGTTAATTAAAACAAACATTATAAAGATATAGAAGGACTAAAATGTAGACTGCTGGGATCCTTGCTAGTGTAAATATGATGTACGTTAAAATGTATGATTACAAATTACAAATATATAACTTTTGTTTAATATTATAATTTCAAGATGTGCTGAACAGTAAGGAAATATTTTGAACTGTGTAATATTATTAAAGAGATTCTATAAACTACACTGCTGGCCACTGTAAATGCAACACCCTGAAGGAAACATGCAAATAACATGAAATTTACAACATGCATTAGCGGAGGTGAGATATGCAAATGATTAGAATTTCAGCGCAGACGCACATCACGCACGCCTGTGGCGCCAATTCAAAGCACTATTTAAGGCTTGGAGATTTCGACGATTTCAAATTCGGCAATTGTGTTTTTCTTGTGGATTTTTCAAAAAACGATCAATTATGCCTCGTCGACAGCAGCGATCATCTTTTGATCAAGTATCCGAGTTCGACAGAGGAAGGATAGTGGCCTACCGAGATTGTGGATTATTTTTCAGGAAAATCGGTAGTCGTGTTGGACGAAACCAAACAACTGTAATGCGGATATGTGATCGTTGGATGCAGGAGGGTACGACGGACCGGCGTGTTCGATCGCATCCACCTCAGCGCACCACTTCACGTGATGACAGGCAAATTGTGCGCATGGCAGTGACGGATCGCTCAGTCACATCACGAACCATAGCACAGCACATGCAGTCTGTAACGCATCATCCAGTGTCTGCGCGTACCATTCGACGCCGTTTACAGCAGAGTGGTCTGTCCGCAAGACGTCCATTGCTTTATCTACCCTTGACGCAGAACCACAGACGTCTCCGCCGCCAATGGTGCGATGACAGAAGGATGTGGACGGCAAAATGAAATGAAATTGTCTTTACTGACGAGTCACGCTTCTGTCTGCAACACCACGATGGTCGCATTCGAGTCTGCAGACACCGTGAAGAGAGGATGCTGAACAGCTGCGTTATGCACCGCCACACTGGTCCTGCACCGGGTATTATGGTATGGGGCGGTATTGTATATCACTCTCGCACACCTCTAGTACGCATTGCCGGTACTTTAAACAGCCAGCGCTACATCTCCGAGGTGTTGGAGCCAGTTGTCCTTCCTTACCTTCAGGGCTTGCCCACAGCCATATTTCAACAGGATAATGCGCGACCACACGTGGCACGCATTGTCCAACGGTTCTTCGTCAATCGCCAGATTGAATTGCTTCCCTGGCCGCCTCGCTCTCCGGATCTTTCGTCGATAGAAAACATGTGGTCCATGGTTGCTCTACGATTGACCCAGATTCCATCCCCAGCTGCCACAGCAGATCAACTTTGGCAACGCGTGGAAGCTGCTTGGTCTGCTGTACCCCAAGCACTCATCCAAAGTCTCTTTGAATAAATGCCGAGGCGTGTGGCAGCGGTGATCTCCAACAATGGCGGCTACTCTGGCTACTGATTTTGGCAGGAACCACACTTCACAGAAGTCTATAAATTTAATCATTTGATACTTGGTCAACATGTTATCTACAAAATAAATTTTGTTGTGATATCTCTTGTCTTTCTTGGTGTTGCAATTTGGGTGGCCAGCAGTGTATAAGTAAGTATATATTATAATTCTTTTATAAGTTTTTACTATACTGTTTTGTGTTATGCCGATTATCTTATGCGTGGTAGAACTCTTTCTGATGTTGGCAGGTCTGCACTGTAATGTTCTGTGATGACAGTGCATGGATAAGGGACCCTTATGCCACCTGTTTTGTAGCATTCCATCGAGAGCTCGACATTCAGAGAGCATCATACATTTTTGGAACGTGATGCAGTCAACTAGGTCTTTGTAGCCTCTACTGTACCAAATATAATAACATACCATGTCGTTAATTGATTCGTAAGATCAAGTGTGAACGATGTGTCAAACAAAATAACATACCTTATCGTTAACATTTCATCTTATCCAGTAGCGTACGCAGGATTTCATCTTGTAGGGAGCCGAGTTGAACATTTTTAACGCAAATTAGGTACAGGTACAGGCCCCCCAGGCGACATCTGGGGGGCCTGTACCTTCTCCCACTCACTGACCTCATAGAGGGACTTTCTGGTTTACGGATTTAACGTGCCCATATTCGACCTAGACAAGATGGGATTTAATGGCACTTGTCGGATTCGATCTGAGCATCCTCGGTACCGAAATCCGACGCGCTACCACTAGGCTACCTCTGGCCTTATCAATATGTTTTTTTTTAGGGGGGGGGGCAAGGCGTACTGTTAATGAAACAGCGCTGGAGCACGAAATATTTGATAAAATGTTTGAGCTGTTTAATTTATTTAGTTTGACTACTTGTTAATTCTAGTAATAACACGCAATTTCTGACGAGAACATAACTAAGTACTGACCTGTTTACACTTTGCTATCTATCTCCTTGGTGTTGGAAATTTGCGGGCCCGCCTCTCTTAAAATAAATTTTTTATCAAATTACGGGAGAAAATGCCGTATCCTATAATTTTACTGTGGAACTGCAAAAATTTACT
This sequence comes from Dolomedes plantarius, assembly GCA_907164885.2. Lineage (NCBI taxonomy): Eukaryota > Metazoa > Arthropoda > Arachnida > Araneae > Dolomedidae > Dolomedes > Dolomedes plantarius. Next base: position 124,645,507 of record OU015503.1, read on the forward strand.
TTACCCTTCAGCGGGCGCGCCAATTTTTGGAACACCTGCGGGCGTGAGTTGCACAAAGTGCAACTTCTCTTTCACTCTTGATTATTCCTTTTGTAATAAACTTTTTTTTTTCAAACTGAAAATATCAATTCTGCGTTTTAAGACAAGATATAAAATGTTTATAATATTGCGATATATTTGTAATTAAGTTGACTATTTCGGCAAATCAGTATTACGAAATTACACGTCCTTTATCATACGTAAAAGTGCATCATTTAAACGTACTGTCTCAACTTTTTTTCATCAATAATATTTGAACCGTTCCACAACCGTCATAAAAAACTACTATAACAAATCGTTGTTATGGAAAGACTCGAGGTAGCTTTCTTCGAGATAGCTCTCGTAGTGGCGTAGCCAGGGGGGGGGGGCATTCACAATTGCCACATACTCGGCCTCTTTTGCATGGTTCTTGACCATGCGCCTTTTCTGAGCAATTCTTGCAAACCTTCGTATTGTTGCAGTGTTTCCTTATATGTCCATATTTCCAACAGTTATAACAAATTGTTGGTTTGCTATAAAGCTTCCATTTATAACACATCCAGCCTATTTTAATTTTCTCAATATACTTCATATCTTTATACGTGTCGCCCTTCACACGCAAGATCCAGTTACTGCCCATCTAGTCCAGGAGATAGAGGTGTTTTACCTTGCAAAAGGTGGGAAAGTTCTAATTTTTTTATATGTTATATATATCGGGTTCCTAGTAAAAAACTTAAGTTTTCGACCACCTGCCCCCTGTGCGCGCCCCGTGGGGCGCAAAAAACCTAAAAAAATTTGGAGTTTTTAAAATTTTTTTGCTCATATCTTCGTATTCGTACATTTTTCAGAAAAACTTCCAGTACAAAATTTGTAGAGGATACAATTTACTATAACTTTGATATGTAAAGTTTTATTCCATGACCATTGGCTCCGGCGCTACGGTCTGCCAAACTTGAGCAAAATTTTGAAAAACACAATTTTTTACGTGAAAAACTTTAGTTCTTCCATCATATCTTCTAACCAGTATTTTATAGAGAAAGATGTTCTGCATAAAATTTATACAAGATGAAATTTGCTAAACTTTGCGTGTGAAAAGTTTTTGTCATGATGATTAGCAAAGGTGCTACACTGGTAAATAAGAATGAAACAGAATTTGGAAAAACGCTAATTTTCCAATAAAAAACTGCAGTTCTTTCTTCATAGTGTTATAAAAGAAATACCAAGAAAACGAAATAGGGCCAAATTAGTCAACAATTCCAAACACTTAACATAACTATTAATTTATATTAAATTAAGATACATGGAATAATTAAGCCTAGGTATATATAGTATGAATCCTAAATGAAATGTAACAGCAGGAAAATTTCATAGTATTCTTTGTTTGGCTGTCGGTTTTGACAACACGACTAGTTTTCCCAGCTGTTCTCCTCTATCAATCTTTTCTAGAAGAGAAATATAAGCATCATCTTCTGTATCTTCATCCAGAAAAATATCCATAGAGTTCTCACAGGTCCCGCAACAGTGCTTACAGATGGAAGAACACTTCAACCATTCTTTTCTGTAGCCAGAAGCCTTGTTGCATCCTTCTTATTTGGAGCTGCAGGAAATGAATTGGAGAAGTGATTGAGGAGCTGGATCTCTCTTGGTTTTTACTAGGTCAAGTCCTTGACAGCTCCTCATCCACCCCCATTCCAGCGGATTTTTGTACACACCTAACCACGTCTGGATTTGGTGGTACGTACGAAATATGTGATGCATGGCAGCATCCTTTGTAGGTAGCAGTTTAGCTAAAATGAATTTACTGCCAGATGCAGATTTTGTGAATATATGGTAACGTAAACTTTCGAATGTTTTGTTTTTCCCCACCGCACAAAGCTACCAGTATCTGTTCTCCTGCTTCAACGATGCCAGACGCACTGGCACCTGACTCTCTGAATACACTTGCTACTTCTTTTATCTCTGGATGTATCTCGAAGAAAGAGCTACACTTGACGATTCCAAAAATTGAGGACGTGGTATAACAGCCACTCAAAGAGTAGATTAGAAGGACATTTTCTGGCATAGAATATATGTATGATGATCTAGAAAACAATGAGTCTGGAGCACTACTTCTTGCACATTTTCTGAAATAAATTGGAAGAGAAGGAGGAGCAAGACCTGTCAGTAGGACAAGAAGATATATGTCCTCCCCTATGATCTCCACAGCATCATATTGTGAAGCTAGGTATACTGCAGAGTTGACAATTAAGACGTCAGCATCTTCTGCAGCCTGTTTCACTGCTATATTAGCATCTTCAAGTTCATTCATCAGCAATGAAATAAATCGACGTTTATTGTTTTCATTTGAGAGAAATTTCTCCTGGCGCACTTGAAGTAGTGTAGTTCTTTTAAAAATGGCATCACTCGAATTGGATATGCGACTTCGTCTGCACTTTTAGTACTTTTCATCTCAGGATCCTGAGGGTAGCCATCAAAAATTACCATAACGTTGTCACCATAGTGATTTTGAATGAATTTCACTTACCCTTTACAAATCTCATAAAAAGTGTGACCTCGATTCCAAAGAACCTTATGAAGAAGGAAACCACCATCTACTATCACAACACGATTTTATGGGAGCTCAGTCGTGATAGGTAATGGTGTAAAAGCAGAATACAGAAATGATTTTGTGCCCTTCCGCATTCCAGCTTCTGTAAATAAAGACATTGGGTAAGGGGCTAATTCATACGTGAAATAGTTTTACAAATCTTCATCTGACTTCTTAGCAATGCACATTCTTTGAAAAAGCATAAGTGGATTAACCATCACCGTTTCCTCTCGTACAGTTACAGAGCTCACTTCTCTGACTAATGTTACAACCTTCTTTTTTCTGGACATTTTCACAGATTCAAAATGTTGACCAATGATCGTGGAAACTACTTCCATTCCAATCATCTGGTATAAGTGGCAGTTTACATTTTCACTGCCCACGATTCCAGAGCTGATAGATATCACCATGTCAAAGTCTGGAAAAGGAGAATGTGTGAAAAACCACTCCTTCAGTTTTTGCACATCTTGCTCATCTCTTGTTATCCAGGATGGTCTTATGTCTACATGTTGTTCAGATGTAGCTGAACTTATGCCAGTGAATTTCCCCATTTCTTCGCACACATTATGCAGCCTTACCATTCCTGGAGTCCATCTCATAAGTATGCTGCCAGTCCTTCCACGCCCATGAGCCAGTCCACCGATGGTTTTTAAGTTTTTCATCAAAGTTTGTTAGATTGTCATATCAGATCATATGCCTGACCAAAACTTGTCGGTTCTTCTGATTGTAAAGTACCATGCTGTTGTAAATTGGGCGAATTCATTAGGACCCATTCTTTCTTGCAAACAGTACAGTTCTTGGAGATAACGATGTGCACTTTTACCATAAAGCAGATGACCAGCTGCATGAAATAGATGAATCATTTTTTTACTGTATGCAAGTGAAGAGCCCAATTACCCATCCGTTCAGCCTCGATGAACTGTTTGACCAGAGTCACCATTTGAAAATACTGAATCTATAGCTAAGCAGTTGGTCCTCCATTTCGTAGCCCAGTTACAGATTCCAGGAACTTCTCAACTGCTTGGAATTCCCCTCTTTCGCCTGCGACCAGCACAACAGATTGGTCCAAGTTTGAGAGTAAGTTTTCGAACACAGCATGATCTTCGATGGAAAATTCAGTATTTTCTATGATCAAAGCGGCCAATGTTTGGTGAGCCAATAAAAATGACCTCTGATGGCACGTGAATAAGCATAGCCAGACATAATCTTGTCATTGGAATATGTTTAACCCTATACCGAGTACAGCTCGTCCACATATTTTCCGCCCTTCATATGACAAACGAATTGAGCCTGTTTCCCCTGATAAAAGGAAAGAACGATTTGGGTTCGCTCCATTGGGTCACCGCGAGTTGGACTCGTCTTACTTTACAGGGACATTCTTTTATTGTGAAGGAAAGAATAGGGGCTGAAGAAAGAATAGTTGAAAGAAATTCAAGGAATTTCTTGCCACAGTTTTAAGTGAAATACGGATAGTCCAGGGAATAGAGACGTTCTACCTCGCAAAAGGTCGGAAAGTTCTGATTTTTTGATATCTTGTATATATCGGGTTCGTAGTTAAAAACCCAAGTTTTCGACTCCCCCCTCCTGTGCGCATGCTGCTTAATTCATGTAATTCATGTTTGAAGTAGTAACGAGTGAAAAACGAGTAGATAGTATTTATAACCGAGGTAAATTCGACAATGATATGGCATTTTTGTCATTGTTGAAAATTTTGCTCAACTTTGGCAGACTGTAGTGCCGGAGCCAATGATCATGGAATAAAGCTTTACAAATCAAAGTTGTAGCAAATTGTATCTTCTACAAGTTTTGTACTGGAAGTTTTTCTCAAAAATGTACTAATACGAGCAAAAAATTGAAAAAACTCCTTGAGGTTTTTTGCGCCCCACGGGGCACGCACAGGGGACAGGAGGTCGAAAACTTAGGTTTTTTGCTAGGAACCCTATATATGCAACATATAAAAAAATCAGAACTTTCCGACCTGTTGCAAGGTAACCCCCTTTCATTCTTCCTCTATTTCCTGGACTAATTTTGGTCTTAAACGTTGTGACAGTTTCAACATTCTTAATCTCATCATTCTGTTTCTTTATCAACTCCAGCATTTCTTCCTTTTCATACTGTTCTTGTACATCAGATATTATAAATTCGAGGATCCCGTTTTTTAGGTGCTTAAATCTCATAAGATGTTTTCAGTTCCTCCTTTTGCCAAACTCCTCTACTAAAACATACATTTCTTCCTTTAATTCAGTTCTGATTAGTGTACCTCCTTTGCCAAAATTTCTCAACACCTATGCCCAAAGCTCGTACTTAAAGCAAATTCTGAACCTCAGTCGGGGAAAGGGAATATCTAGCATTATACTTCATAGAATAAGAAAAATGAAAATTTTAGATTCGTAAATGAATTTTCCTTACACTTCGAGAGCGCTGACTTTTCAAATCAATAATTTTAAAAAAGTAAAACAAAATTATTTGTACTTTTCTCGAAACAATTTAGACCTGGATAATTTAAAAATATATTTGCAGAAAAGCATTATATGGATAATTAAGCGTTCATTTGGAAAAAGCGCGAAAATTAGACATATTTTTAGCATGGGTGTGATTGTTGATGAGCATTTGTGAATTGTTCATTGCGACCATCACACCAATGCTCCTTGGCCCGATGATGAACTATTAACTTTTTCGAAACGTGTAGCCATCTTCTTTAATTTTTAAAATTAATTGCGTAAGGGCTCATTACGTATGTGTTATTCACAATTTCCCTTTAAGTTAGCACGACTAAAAAGCATTCACACATATTTAAAACTTATTTTGTTTGAACGCAATGAATTTCATTTCAAAATTCACCTCAGATATAAGTATTAGTTTTCATTTTAATCTTAAACACCAAAAACCTTTTGCAGATTATTTTAAAAATCATTTTTACTTTCAATATTGATACAATAATTAATATTTATTAAGGTTACCCAATTCTTTTGCTGGCCTTTTTGCTCTCCATCTTTGTAATAAAATGCGTTAAATAAACGAGCCTCGATGTTTTTTGTTTCCCGCTCTTTGTGTTTCATTGCGTACATACTATTGCCTATTTGTGCCATACTCCTTTCTCTTATTTTGCACTTTATATGCAGCGGAGATTCCCTAGAAGTAAAAGGATTTTTCTTCAGGCTAAGCTAGCTGCATTTTTTCCCGAGAGTGATTTTCATTCTTCTGTTTTTTTCTGGTACCTTTTTGTGCGTATTCCTAGCATCATCCGAAAGATACCCATCCGGATGAGGCTTCTGAGATGATTCATGGCGAGCTTTTCTATTTCACTTTTGTCGCGCAACTGCGTTTCAAAACTGCTCGGTGGTTCGGCGTGCGAAATAACAAATTCGATAAAACAAGACGACTCAGCTATAAAGGATTTTAATTGCTAACTCGTATTTACATATTTACAGGGTGTTAAAAACCCTAATCAATAATAGGACCATAGAGCTCGTTCTTGTTGATGTATATGACATGCTTTTCTATTTCACTTTTGTCGCGCAACTGCGTTTCAAAACTGTTCGGTGGTTCGGCGTATACACAGCTGAAGTAGTTTACACAACAGTATGCCTGTGTAAACTACTTCTACTTTAACTTTAACTGCTAACCGGGAGTTGTCTGTTTCCAGAAAACACACCGTGTGGTGTGTCACGTTGTAACTAAGAAACACTTAATGTCTAACAAAGTATTATTAGCCATCATTGATTACCTTCAAGTGGTTATGGGCCCAGCATGGTAACGCTAAGAGTTTGAACTTTGTTAAACGTGGACTTCGTTTCGTGATCGGCATTCTGTTAGGCCTAACTGGCGTAAGTTCTTTTTCGGACAATTTTAAAGAACAGTGTTTCTTTTTTTTTCCAAGCGGGAACGTGGATAAGTTCAGCTTCATAGAAAAATTAGAAGGCGAAAGGAACTGGATAAGTTGGAAATTCGATGTAGAATTACAACTTACTGAACAGAAAGCTATGCCCTTGGTGTTGGTCGAGAAGACGAAACTTGAAGTGCCGGAAGCGTATGCTATGGAAGCTGTGCGTAAACAATATGCAACTTCATTGAAAGCTTACGAAGAGGCGGACGCGATCGCTCGGTACATTATAGGCTCCAGTGTAAGACCTGAACCTAAGCAACATATTCTTACCTGCAAAAGTGGTAAAGACATGTGGGATGCTCTACATTCTGTTTATGAGGAAAAGAATGAAAGGAGGTTAGATTTATTATATTCCCAGCTATTTAATTATGTCATAGATCCAATGGACAATATAGCTATTCATGTGTCTAAATTGCAAAGAATTTGGCAAGAGCTACAAGAAGAGTTAAAGACTGAAAACGTGCAACTCCCTCAGTCTATGCTTTTGGATAGAATATTGAATACATTACCTAATGAATATTTGGAATTTAAAAATGCTTGGGAATCAGTGCCTTCCAAAGAAAGAACAATATCAGGCTTAACTGAAAGACTGCGTCTACATGAGCAACGGTTGGAAGAAATTAAGGGAAACCTTTTACAGAAAATAACAGTGTAGCATTTATAGTAAAGTCAAATAATGTTGCTGATAAAAAGTTTTCGGATAAAAATGGTGTGAATTCTCAGAAAGGTTTCTAAGAATAAGAAGATTAAATGCTATGCTTGTGGCCGCTTAGGACACTTGAAAAAGAACTGTTATTCACTAAAAGGAAAAGCTGCTGCGAAAGTTGAGCAAAATTCTGGTCAAGCATTTGTGACAGTTGCTGAAAACAACAGTAAAGATTATTGGCTTATTGATTCAGGTGCTTCACATCATATATCTTTAAAGCTTAGCTGGTTTTTTATCCTACAAAGAATTTGATTCTCCAAAACCCTTACGACTCGGAGATGGTAGAGCATTGTTTGCCATTGGAATTGGCGAAATTAAAATTGAGATGCTCGTCAATGGTAAATGGAAACCAGGTCATCTCACTAAAGTTCGGTATGTTCCTGAGAGTGACCAAATTCTTTTTTCATCTGGTGCAGCATTGGACAATGATCTAACTGAACATGCTGATAACAAACTTCGTGAATTCAGAAATAGTAGTGGTGAGACTGTTGCTGTTGGGGTTAGACATCATACAGTATACAGACTTCTTATGCATGTATTGATATCTGAAACTGCTTGTTTGACTGTTTAAAATGAGAGTCTTCAATTATGGCATGAGCGTATGGTCATCAAAACAAACGCCATGTTCAAAAGTTTTTAAAACATAAAGGTATAGAAGTAAAGCTTGATAGTGAATACTGTGATGCATGTATGTATGTATGGGAAAATGCACAGATTAAGCTTTGGCACTCGTCAGAATAGACCTACTTCTCCTGGCCACCTAGTTAATGCTGATGTATGTGGGCCAATGCCTGAAAAGTCCTTAGGAGGTAATCGGTATTTTGTGACATTTAAAAATGATTATTCTAAATACAGAACTGTCTACTTGATGAAAGAAAAATCTGAAGTTAAAATAATGTTGTTCAGATCTTTAGCTGAAGTGAAAACTGCTGGTTATAATTTAAAAGAATTTTTGACAGATGGAGGAAAAGAATTTGACAATTTGGAAGTCGATGACATAGTGCAGAAAGCTGGTTTACATCATCGAACATCTATGCCCTATACCCCAGAGCAGAATGGTGCTATAGAGAGAGAAAATATAATTTTAGTCGAAGCTGCAAGATCTATGCTGCATGCTAAAGAATTACCTGAAAGATTTTGGGGGAAGCTATCAATACTGCTGTATATGTATTAAATCGCACAGGTCCTACTCCCGAAGAAGGAAAATCACCATATAAACTTTGGTTCAATGAAGTACCTGCTATAAATCATTTAAGAGCTTTTGGTACTGAGTGCTTTATTCACATTCCGAAACAAAGAAGAAAGAAATTTGACAAGCAAGCACAGAAAGGTTATCTTGTTGGATATTGTGGAAACAAAGAGGGTTATCGTGTCTTTATCCCAGAAAAGAATGAGGTTATTTTATCACGTGATGTAGTTTTCAGAAATGAAATTATCAGTGAGAAAATGCCTGTAGACAAGATTCCTTTATTCTCGACAGAAACAACATTTGAAGAAAGTAATGTTATTGGTAGTAATAACATAGAAGCTTCTGATACAGAAAATACTGATCCGGTTGGAAGTGGATTAAATTTACGAGATAGATCTCAAATGCAAAAACCTGCTAGATTTAGTGACTATGTTATGTTTGCAGAAGATGAGCCAACAACATTTGATGAAGCACTCAATTTTCCTGACAAAGATAATTGGACTATTTCAATGCAAGAAGAGCTAAAAACCTTAGCTGAAAACAACACATGGGAGTTAATAAACTTGCCAGAAAACAAAAAAGCAGTTGAGAATCGATGGTCTTCAAAATCAAACGAGATGTTGAGGGCAGAGTAAAACGATTCAAAGCCAGGCTTGTTACAAAGGGCTTCTCTCAAAAGTTTGGGACTGATTTTCAAGAAACTTTTAGTCCGGTGGTTCACTGGGACACTGTTAGAACTTTAATTTGTGTGTCTGCAAGTGATAATTTAAAATTAGCACAGTTTGATGTAAAAAGTGCATTGCTGTACGGTGAGCTCCAAGAAGAAATTTACACGAAGCAGCCTCAAGGGTATGATGATGGAACTGGGCGAGTCTGCAAACTATTGAAAAGCATATACGGGCTGAAACAAGCCCCTCGATGTTGGAATGAAAAGTTTAAAAAGTTTTTTCAGAGCTGTGACTTAAACCAGATGGACAGTGATCCTTGCTTATTTTTAAACAAGGACAAATCCTTGTTTTTGGTCCTCTATGTTGATGATGGACTGGTTGCTGCAAGAGATGAAACACTACTAGAACTGTTCTTTGAAAAATTGTCAGCAAACTTCCCTGTAAGGTCTGAACCTGCTAATTATTTCTTGGGCTTACAAGTTCAATATTTAAGTGATGGTTCTATTTTTATACATCAAGAAAATTACTATAAGAAGGTCTTGGACTGTTTTAATATGTCTACAGCAAATCCTGTTTGCATTATTATTGACAAAAATGTGCTCTCTTTAGAAACCTCAGAAAAACTTAATGAAAAACACCTTATGGAAAAGCAGTAGGAAGTTTGATTTATTTAGCTACAGTTTCCAGACCTGACATAGCATATGCCATAAGTGTATTATCTCAAGTTTTGGATAAACCCTTAAAAATCCATTGGTGCTTAGTGAAGAAAGTATTGAAATACTTAAAAGGAACTTCAAGTTGGGGTATTAAGTATAAATCAGGTGTAAACACCAAACTAGAATGTTTCAGTGATTCTGATTTTGCTGGTGATCCAGTAAGTAGAAAGTCTACTTCAGTTATGTTGTTCAAGTACAGTGGCGGAGCTATAACCTGGGCCAGTAAACGTCAAACATGCATTGCTTTGTCGACTAAAGAAGCAGAATTTGTTGTTGCAAGTCAGGCATCAAAAGAAGCTGTGTGGTTACATAGAATTTTGCTGGATTTATGTTCCTCAATTGATAGGCCTGTGCTACAAATTGACAAGGAAATTGCTATTCGATTAATAAAAAACCCTCAGTTTCACAGTCGAACAAAACACATAGATATTTGCTTTAAGTTTGTTAGAGAAAAATATCAGAATGGACTGTTAGACGTTCAATATTATGAAAGTGAAAGACAAGTTGCTGATTTGTTCACAAAACCCTTGCCAAAGTTTCGTTACATGAAACTTCAAGTCTTGGCATGTCTGACATTAAGACTCTAACTTAATCCTTTTTTGTTTAGTGTTTTTTTTTATGACTGCTTATTTTGTATTCATGTTTTCTCTTGATGACAGGTATAGATTTAGGGGAAGTGTAGATGTATAAATCTATGCCTGTGTAAACTACTTCTACTTTAAATTCAACTGCAAACCGGGAGTTGTCTGTTTCCAGAAAACACACCGTGTGGTGTGTCACATTGTAACTAAGAAAAACTTTAACTTTTAGTAATAAATAAATGTCTAATAAAGTATTATTATTTTGAAAAGAAAAGATAAAACCTTTGTGCTCGAGGAATAAACAAGAAAACCAACGTAAATAAAGCACAAATAGCAATAAGATGCAATTATTTTGCATACGGCCGTTTCGAAGCTACAAAGGAGCTTCTTCATCAGTGCTACGAACTTAGTGGCAGCTCAAAAAAGCCGAAGCGACCAGACCCGTGCACACGCACCTAAATACCCACACGTGTCGAGCACCCAAAGGCACGAAGCAGCGGAGAGACCGAAATAGGGCAAGCAGCGCCATTAAGTGACAAAAAGAGGGGAAAAAAATGAAAAATGGAAAAAATTGAAGAAACAGGCCAACATAGCTAAATAAACCCTTTCCACAATTGAGGAAAAACAGGGGTGCTTGACAAATCGTTAACCAAAGAACCCGAATTTTTAAAAATGTGATAAGCTTCCTAGAAATCAAGATCGGCAGGCGAGCGACATTTCTGAATAATGGAGGCAGAAGAAAAGTCAAATCGATGATTCGAAGTCCAGGCGTGTTGAGCAATGGACGACCGATTTAACGCTTGCTTTTTAGCATAACTCTCGTGTTCCTTGAAGCGGAATTTAAAAGCACGCTTGGTTTCTTCAATATAAGAAAGACCACACTGGCAAGAAACCCGGTAGATACCCCAGCTATTTAAGCGATCAATGGGATGTTTGAGATCCGAAAAAGATATTTTATTGACCGGAGAAAAAATAACCTTAATTTCAAACCTTTTAAGAATTTTAGCGATTTTATAACTGATCTTGGGAAAGAAAGGCAAAAACACCGACAGGTTCGGCTTAGAAATACACCTTTTTGGACCGGTTTAGACAATTTCTTATAAATGGAATCAACGATATTAGAGGCATAGCCGCGGTCCACGGCGACCGCCCTCAGATAATCAAGCTCGGAGCACAAAAGTTCAGGAATGGAGCAAATGTTCAACGCCCGATAGACAAACGTGTTGAAACAGGCAATCTTTTGACTAGGAGGATGGGCAGAAAGCCTATGTGGGGGAAGAGACACGGCTAAGGGCTTGCGGAAGACAGCAGTCTGAAAAATCTCGTCACTGCGGATAATAAGCACATCCAAGAAAGGTAAACGATTATTGCACTTTTCCTCACACGCAAATTGTATACAAGGATCAATAGAATTCATGACAGAGAGCACGCGATCGATGTCAGAGTTATTCTGGTCCAATAAGACAGAACAGTCATCAACATAGCGAACATACAAAGGAAACTTTAATTTGTCAAATAGTTTAACCTCAAAACAATGCATATAGATGTCACTCAAGATGGGACTAAGAGGATTACCCATAGCGAGATAGAAAACGAGTGAGAAGGGTTAGACTCGCACTTGTCTTGAGCAGACGACTTTTGTTTTTAATAGCGTTTTCTATCGTATGACTAATGGTCTACCCCGCGCCATTTCGGAGCTAGTACCCCTGCGCGGTGCCTCGCCTCGATCTTGCCGTCCTGTTTGCGGGCCGTTCGGTGGCAGGGTCCTGGTCTGGTGGCGTGCCGTGGGGTAGCTGCCGACTGCGGTCTATTTCCACGGATGGGAATCCAACCCGAATGGCCTTACTGTTGCCACGACGGGTCCCGCCTCGTGCTTTGGAGCCTGAATAGGAGGTCCCTGGAGCGGACGCGTGCCTGGCCAGAACGGGAAGAATAAACACACTCATCGCGACATCCTAAACTCACGATTTTTAGATAATGTCTAATTTTAATTTTTTTGTAAATTGGCCAATATTTATCCGAGAAATGCCAATAAAGCATTATGTAGATATTAAAGGCTGTCAGTCTTGTTTTTAGGCTAAGTCCTTACAGTTTCTTCTTGAGTCCGCACTCCACCAAAGAGTATATGTTTTATTTATAACTCGCCATTAGACTGAAGTCTAACTTGATCAGTCAATTCTTTCGTAACATAGCCGGAATCAATTAAAGCTCCAACGGCCATCTCTTTGCTACCGTTATTTACTCTGACAATCAAGGTCTGTAATACTACATTCATGGGGCGCGTTTGATTAGACAGAACACTGTTTTGTATGCTACCCTTTTGCGGGATGTCCTCTAATTTATCAGAATTGTCTTTAATCTTCCCCGGATACATCATTCTAAAATGACCCTTTCCACACGACGAACTTTCGACTTTCGCTTTACAAAAGCGAGAACTATGCCTTAGCCTTCAAACATTTAAAACACGCTCCCCGTTTGATCAACTTCTCTCTCCTTTCATCGTATGTCAAACTTCTAGCCTGTTTACATTCTGGGCTGGAGTGAAATTTATCGCAGAATATGCACGTGATTCGTGAATCATGTGTTTTGCTTTCAGCTGAATTAAACAGCTCAGCTGCGGAGGGACAGATTCTCTCCCGCCGAATTGGCGCCACTTTGTTTTGACTATCCCATCGAAATCCGTTTTTTGCTAGTTTAACTTTTTCTTCGCCTTCAGTTTCGAAACGCAAGAATTTCACGAGACCTTCTAATTCAGCGTTTCTCAACCTTTTTTGGCTCTCGGACCGGTGTTTTTTTTTTAAACAAAAAATTTTATTAGGTATTAATGAACTACTACATAAGTTAATTGAAACATTTTTATTATCCTTTACTTCCAATAATATTCAAATCTGAAGATAAGTAATTATTGTAATTATTATATATAAGTGTAAATAAACCTTTGAGAAAAATCACAGAACATTAGAAAAATAATCCCAAAATCATTGCATACAGTTTCTGATTACTACAAAATTAAATATCTATAATTTTTGTTTATTTGGCATATAATGTTAATGAGAAGATTGCCGCTGCTCTTCTTCAATTAACTTTTCAATTGTGGGTTCAAAATTAGTCAAGCTAAGTCGGAGTGTTGAAACAACAGAAAGCCGATTTGTAAATTTATTTTCTACTAACTGAAAAACCCGTACTTCGCTACGGAGTACATTCAAATAAAATACAACGGTCAATGTATGCAATTAATGCCAAATATATATATATATATATATGTCACGGCCCTTCGCCGCATACCCTTTAACAAACTAATTACTCTAAATTGTATAATAAGTCCACATCTGTTCCAGAAATTTTTTCCAAAATAACACCATAACTATACACTTGTCTTTATGAAATCCAGAGAGAAAAAATACACACAAAGTAGCTCAAAAAGAGAGTTTAAACAAGATAGTTTCCTTTCCTTTTTCTAAGACAACACACAAAGTTTAACCATCTAAAATATGGAGTCAAGGGTGTTAGGCACACGAAAAAAAAAGGAAATGGATCTCTGAAATTCACATTATTATTATTATTATGTCTCTTTCATAATCATTCAATGGCCTACTAAAAACTCTAACCAATATGTGAATTGAGGAAGCATGTAAAAATGCTCATGCTAGTTCAAAACTTCTAAATCCTTCTCTTAATTGATAAAATATGTTAAATAATTCACATTTTATTCAATACTAGCTGACCCGGCAATGCTTCGCTATTGCTAGATTTGAGTATATATATGTCGATTAAATGAACCTAATTGAAAATTTTAATATCAATTATTGTATTTAGTTGAAAGTAGATATTTACATACACATTTTAATTTTTATGTTTCGGATTGCATAAATTGTAATTACTGTTTTATTCAATTTTAAGTTCATTGCAATGCTCTTGGATATGCAATGTTCCATTTGGCATATGTACAAACGAATCCCTTGGTTTTCCTACACGGGAGTATGCAACGTTGTCCATCAGGAAAACAGGGATTCTCCAAATTCAATCCACATACTTGCAATGCCCACCTTGTGATTTGTTTATCGTTATTCCAAAAGCCAGTTTAATTGGAAATTGCAATCATTTGAATTGGAATTGCATATCTGTTGGTATCACTAATATATACGTAGTATTAGCACATCCTCTCCTTTGAATTTGCCACTTAAAATTGTTGCTTTAATTACATTGTATAATAATCTCTTGACTGCCAATCTGGTACCATTGCAAAGACGGGGTGTGTCAATGTTTCCAAGAATAGTGAGAGAAACACAAACCTTCAGATTAATCTTGTGTGGTAGCAATCCAGATAAATCAAGTGAATTTAAGAATTCAGTTGGATAATTTTCTGCAGTGGCGCACCCAGGATTTAATCTTGGGGGGGGGGGGCGAGGTGAAAGAATAAAAATATTTATAATGCTAATTCAATATTCATAATGCAATTTCTATTTCTTTGGAGGGGAGGTTCCCTTGGCCCACCCCCTGGGTGCACCACTTAATCTTGATCTATAACAGTATATATTGATTTGTAAGTAGCTGTTTCTCCTGGTAACATACAGAGCTTGCAGACAGTATGTCTTCTTACGTGGGATGTCAGAAAACACTCTCCCTCCTTCAAGACTCGGGGGTCATGACCTTACCCCTCGCCTCCCTCACAGGAATGTTGAACATCTAAATGAGAGGGGTGGCTATCAGGGGTTGTTAGGTTCTGCCATCCGTATGTTTTGTTTGAAAGTAGAAGGTTCATAGATAATATCAGAACAGACATCGAACAAAAAATATTTTTAACTTTCTTTCTACTGGTCAGATCGAGAATTTCAATAGCTTTAAACCTTCTCGGGACAACACGGACCATTTTGCAAAAAACCGCGTGTAAATCGGTTTTCAGTAGTTTTTTAGTCTATAGAGGACACACATACGAACATTGCCTTTTATATATATAGATGACTTATGCAATCCTACCTGGTCTAGGCGGTGGTTCAGTTTTAAAATTACTTAATCACTATCTAGTCAGTTTATCTATAATCTAAATCAATAAGAACACACCAAAAAGAAATCTATGCAAAAATTTGAGAAAAAATTTAATAAAAGGTTAAAGCGCATGTTATCTCATCTAAATCTAGATCTAATCTGCTACACATAAAAAGAGAGAAAAAGTTACATGACTAGCGCATGCGCGCTGAACAGCTTCGCGTCACAAGTGACGTGATTTCGAAGGAGAGCTCAGATCGCTCTAGTCGGAACATCCCGGCCCCCGTTGGACGGTGGTCCAACATCATCTGGAAAGGGAAGTGGGACGACCCTGTTGATGGCACGACGGTAAACCCCGTTTCTCGTTCTCAGGTCCACCACTGTAACTAGTCCATCTTGACCAGTAAACGTTTGCTCGATGCGTGCTAGATTCCATTCCATTGGAATTTTGCTTGGGTCTTTCATTAAAACTAACTGTCCTACCTTTAGGTTGGGTTGCTGTGTAGCCCATTTGGCTCGAGATTGCAGGTGGCTAAGATATTCGTTTGTCCATCGGTTCCAAAATGTAGATCTTAGGTCTTGTATTAGGGTCCATCTGGAAGATAAAGACAGATTATCTGAAGTATGATTAGTTTCTGGTAACTGTAATAGGGAGGCACCTATCAGGAAATGTCCTGGAGTCAAGGCTTGAAGATCTGTTGGATCTGCAGAAAGAGGAGTTAATGGGCGGGAATTTAGGCAGGCTTCCATTTAAGTTACGAGCGTGTACAACTCTTCAAAATTTAGAATCTTTGTTTTCGCAGTCTTCACCAAGTGTTTCTTCATCGATTTTATATTAGCTTCCCATAATCCACCAAAATGTGGCGATGCAGGTGGTATAAAGTTCCACTCTATGCCTTCTTCGGCACTGAATTTTTGTACAGATTCCGATTTGCATATTTTAAACCAGGAATCTAAGATGTTTTTAGCGCCCTTGAAATTTGTAGCATTGTCACTCCAGATGGTAGTTGGTCTTGATCGTCTTGCGATAAATCGCCTAAGACTTGCAAGAAAGGCTTCAGTGCTTAAATCGGATACGATTTCAAAATGAACAGCTTTCGTACTGAAACAAATAAATATTGCGATATATGATTTCATAGTCACTTTAGATCGTCTCAAATTAGGTTTAGTAAGTATTGGACCAGCGAAATCCAGTCCTATCTTTTCAAATGGTCGCGACGGTATAACTCTATCTCTTGGTAGGTTACCCATCATTTGCTTCATGGTTTGATTTCTTGTTCGGAAACAAGTCATGCATTTACTAATAACTCGTTTGATTCTATCCTGTCCAGAAGGTATCCAATACATTTGTCTAATAAGGTACAGGGTTGTCTGAGTACCCGAATGAAGAGATTTTTTGTGGTAGTAATCTATCAATAATTCAGTAAAGTGGTGAGCTTTGGGTAAAAGTAATTGGTGTTTCCGGAATTCTGAAAGTTTCGAATTGCTTAATCGTCCACCAACTCGCAAAAGTCCTTCTTTGTCTAGGAATACGTTTAATGAGAGAATTTTACTATTGTTTGGGATTTGGCGATTTGATTGTAAAGATTTAATTTCGGAATGAAATTCGGAACGTTGAACATATTTAACCAATATCTTGGTTGAATTTTGAATTTCGGAAGCACTCAAAAAGGCTTTGTTTCTTAACTCAGGTTCAAGTCTACAATTTTTAGAAAATCTTAAGCACCAAGCGGTGACTCTAACTAATTTGCTGAATGAAGAGTATTTGTTAATGAAATCATTTGTCGTTACACTATCTACTACTGTTGCATTCATTAAAGCTCCTTTTCGAATTTCAAGTTTTTCGGTGTCTAAGCCCTTTTTTGATCCTTCAAATCTGGGCCATTTCTCCTTATCGTGAACCAACCATTCAGGTCCGTTCCACCATAATTTATTATCTTTTAATTCGGCGACAGTTAATCCTCTAGATATCAAATCTGACGGGTTGTCCTTTCCAGGACAGTGGAACCATTCACTAGGATTGGTATATTGCTGAATCTCTTGTACCCTGTTTTTTACAAATGGTTTAAACCTGTCGGACGTATTCTTTATCCAAAAGTAAGCTATAGACGAATCTGTACAAAAATAACGCTCAAATGAATATTCTAAGCCCTTTGAAATTTTATCACATAACCTAGCAGAAAGAAGAGCACCCATTAATTCAAGACGGGGTAGCGAAATTGCTTTTAGTGGAGCAACTCTGCTCTTCGACGCCACAAAACTAGTAAAAATACTTCCATCACTGCGTGTTATGCGTAGATAAACGACGACGCCATAAGCTTTCTTCGAAGCGTCTGAAAAACAATGTACTTGTATATCATTTATTTCCTTAGGAAGGGCATTAGCGAAACAATAGCGAGGAATACTGATATCCTTCAGCTTTTCGATTTCATTACACCATTCATCCCAAACAACGGTTATATTCTGAGGGAGATAATCATCCCAATCCAGTCCCAAACACCAAATCTCTTGAATTAGACACTTAATTCTAACTATATAAGGTCCGAGGAATCCCATGGGATCAAAAATGCGACCTACTGCTTGTAGAAGGTATCGTTTGGTATTTACTCGCTTTGAAAGGAATTTCTCTAAATTTTTTGTTTCGAAATAAAACAAGTCATCGTTGGCATTCCAAGCCACTCCTAGCACCCTTTGGGGTAACAGAGCTTGAGTGTTAGGCTCAACGGATTCATTTACATCTATCCCTACTTTCTTCCACAGTTCACGTAACTCTAACGAATTGGTCTGCCATTTACGTAGAACCATGCTTGCATCCTCAAATATTTTAGTACTCTGTATGCTCGTATTATAAGCTTGTTCTACATTTTCTCCACCAGTGATCAAGTCGTCTACATACAAAGATGTATTTAAAATTTTGTAAATTTCAGGAAAGCTTTCTACATACCTCTTTAGGTGATACTTAATGGTTGCAGCCAGGAGGAATGGTGATGAACTCACCCCAAACAAGACTCTGCAGAGTCTGAACTCCTTGAGCTCTGGAACTGCGTTACGTTTAGTGGGGTCATCGTCCCAAAGGAATCGGGCCACGTCTCGATCTTCTTCATCTATCTCTATTTGCAGGAACGCCTGCTTAATGTCCGCAGTCAGCGCAACAGGGTGTTGTCTAAATCGAGTTAAAAGAAGGAAAAGATCGGGTAACAAATTGTTTCCAGTATGCAGACAGTCATTTAAGGATACCTGTCCTTTGCCATGTGAAGAAGCGTCAAACACCACTCTTAATCTACTCGTGGTTTTGTCTGTTCGAATAACTGCCCTGTGTGGGAAGTAGAAGGTTGGGGCTTCTCTGGCTTCATCTAAAACAGGAACAGGCTCTATGATATTTTCACTTAAGTAGTCTTCTAAAACAGCCTTGTATTCTGTGAATAATATTGGATCATTCTGGAACGTACATCGTAGTCTTGAAAATCTTTTATTAGCAACTTCTCGATTATCTTCTAATAATTGCTTCATCTCAGGTTTCCAAGGAAGTCGCACCTTATATCTCTTGTTATTGTAGGATATACCTGCCTCAAAGTCTTTCATAATTTGTTCGTCGAAATTACTACTATCTTTGTCTTCAGCTTCGACGCCCAGATTCTCCAGTTCCCAAAACTGTCTTAGCTGATCTGAGATAAGTTTCTCTTCCACAACTACCTTCATACTCAGTAACTCGTTAGTTGAATCAATCCGACCTTGAAGACACCATCCGAAAATTGTTTCTGTGGCTACAAGCTTATCACCTAAACGTTTGAGTCTTCCTGATACTACATCAAAATAATAATCAGCACCGATTAAAATCTCAATTTTATTATTCCCGTAATTATAGCAGTCTGCAAGCTGTAATCCCCTCATCTGTTTTTTAGCTCTAACCAAATTAATCTCTGGAGCAGGAATATTAGTTGCGGATATTTGCTCCGTTTCTAGCACTTCTATTTCGATATATAAGGAAGGTTCTTCTCTGTTTTCAAGTTTTAATTTCACTACACTATATGTTTTTTCAGTTGGTTTGTTGGTCCCGAATGAGTACACAGATAAAGTTTCTTGTCTAATAACTCGTAGTTTCAACTTCTGAGAAATATCTTGAGCTATAAAACTCCTCATCGAGCCATTATCAAGCAACAAGCGAACATGTTCGAATTTATCATCGTTAAGGGTTTCCCTTATCATTGCTGTGCATGTTTGAAGTAATACACTACACTGAGAATTTCCGTTTGGTTTAGTATTTTCCGATTCAATTTTGTAGTGAGAAATTGCCGTAACCACTTTATTTTCAGTGTTACTGTCTGATTTATTTTCGAGTTGATAACAGATGGATCTGTTATGTTTTCTATTACAAAGATCGCACAATTCTCTTTTTTTGCACTCTTTAATTCTATGTTGTGCTTTCAGGCATAAAAAACAACGCGCCTGTCTTCTCAAAACATCTTTCTTTTCATTCACACTCAAACTTTCACAGCGCTCTGAATCATGTTTCTCATTGCAGTAAATGCAAGTTTGACTAATTGGCAACATATATTCGTGTACCTTAGAACTATTTATCGCTGACGTTCGGGAGCGATCATGTTGTTTATCGCGAAAATTGTTTTGACTATCTCTCGAAAACTGCTTCGACCTGGCGCCAGCACTTCCCGAGCTTGTCTGGCTGTAGTTTAACATTCTCCCCCCCTCTCCTCTCGAACTACGAAGCATTATCGACGATTCGCGACACTCAGTTTCAATTTTTAAGAATTTCAATAATTCTGACACGTTGGATTCGCCGTCTTCTGATTTATCTAAACATCTTATATTAAAATCTAAAGCAAGATCCTCAGGTATCAATTTTAAAAGTATGGGTTGTAATAAATGACCGTACATACCAGAAGTAACATTTAGCGATTCTAGACTTCTGATCTGTACCTCACAAGTATCGTACAATTTTCTCAGTCCGGTTACATTGTTAGAGTCCTTCACAGGATTAAGGTTTAATAATCTAGATATGTGTGCTGATATTAAATTATTTGACTTCGCAAATCTGTTCTTTAATAGCGTTTTCGCTTTTTCATAATTCTCATCTGAAAGTGCGAAGCCGCAAACAACATTGGCCGCTGCACCTCCAAGTAATGATTTTAAATATGAGAATTTATCTATTTCCGTCAAAGCATTATTTTGATCAATGGAGTTTTGGAATTGGTTCCAGAATTCCAGCCAGGTGCATGGATCTCCGTAATATTTGTCGATAGTTAACTTAGGTAATTTAATCGACTTCGAGTAATTAATATTTCTATTTCCAGAATTTGAGTTATCCAATGAGTTATCGTGATCTAAGATAACCTGAGAGGTTTGTGCAGAAATGTTCTGTTGGGTGAAATTTGACTGAGAACTTCTGGTTTCGTTTTGAGCTTTTAACTGAGCGGAAATTTTAGAATTCCACAACATGATTTTCTGACAATATTCAAATGATGATTCTACTTCTAAATCGAAATCTTTCTCATTATCAATAACATATCAATAACATTATCAATAACATAACTTTGTCATCAAAATCCTTTAGCTCTTTGTAGAGCTCATCTAAATAATTTGAATGTTCTTGCAATGAGTTTATATCATATGAGTCAAATTCACTTTCTATTTTATTAATGAACTGTGTAACAGCAGAACGTCTAATAGCTCTATTCTTTTTAAGCTTAGATAGCTTATCCATTTTTATAACTTTAAATGAATTATCACTATTTATTCAATAGTCAATGTTCTTCAAGTTCAACTAATAGTTTGTATTAATAAATTAGAAATCCTTACCTTGATCTAAGGAGTTGAGTCAAGGCGAAATTGTATTCCAATTGTATTCTTTAATCAATCACAAAAATGTTTTCAACGGTTATTTATAATCCAGATCTTTTCGCGGCACTGATGCACCAATTATGGTCTAGGCGGTGGTTCAGTTTTAAAATTACTTAATCACTATCTAGTCAGTTTATCTATAATCTAAATCAATAAGAACACACCAAAAAGAAATCTATGCAAAAATTTGAGAAAAAATTTAATAAAAGGTTAAAGCGCATGTTATCTCATCTAAATCTAGATCTAATCTGCTACACATAAAAAGAGAGAAAAAGTTACATGACTAGCGCATGCGCGCTGAACAGCTTCGCGTCACAAGTGACGTGATTTCGAAGGAGAGCTCAGATCGCTCTAGTCGGAACACTACCATTACCAAAATTAAAACATATCAAAATCC
The DNA here is from genome assembly GCA_907164885.2 of Dolomedes plantarius. NCBI lineage: Eukaryota > Metazoa > Arthropoda > Arachnida > Araneae > Dolomedidae > Dolomedes > Dolomedes plantarius. The sequence continues at coordinate 124,667,097 of OU015503.1, forward strand.
CTCACTTTAAATCAATGAAAAAAAACAATACTACTATAATTTCCATACCTTATTTTTAAAAAATCACATAATATCAATATAATTTTATTCAATACTTAACACACTCAAAATAATATTTTATCAAAACGTAAATCAAAATAAAACACTTCAAAAATCAAAATATAAAAACACAAAAATCAAATAATAATAAAAAGACAAAAAGGGCTATCACCAGCTCCGAAGAATATGCAGAATTATTTTTTTATCCTTTACAAATACTCAAAATCTGATGGTCTACTTTGTTCCCCCCTCCCCCCTCTCAAAACAGCAAAAAGCTGGATTAACATATTTTACTTTCGTAGAATAACAATATTAAAACTTTTTCCAGTGTCAAGTATTAATTAATCTAAAAAACATGAAATAAGTCTATCAAAACTCTCAAGATTCTAATCAAAATCCGAAAAAAATCCTACACATGAACAGCAAATTTTAATTCAGCAGTCCAAAACTCCACTGAAATTTATAATGTTTAATGCAAACTAATTTCGAAGTGCCGTCAGAAAAATTTTAATGCCCAAATCCCATAGTTGTACCAAAGTTTTACCAGCTCTTCAGTGATACATATATATATATATATATATATATATATATATATATATATATATATATATATATATATATACACTGCTGGCCACCCAAATTGCAACACCAAGAAAGACAAGAGATATCACAACAAAATTTATTTTGTAGATAACATGTTGACCAAGTATCAAATGCTTAATTTCATAGACTTCTGTGAAGTGTGGTTCCTGCCAAAATCAGTAGCCAGAGTAGCCGCCATTGTTGGAGATCACCGCTGCCACACGCCTCGGCATTGATTCAAAGAGACTTTGGATGAGTTCTTGAGGTGCAGCAGACCAAGCAGCTTCCACACGTTGCCAAAGTTGATCTGCTGTGGCAGCTGGGGATGGAATCTGGGTCAATCGTAGAGCAACCATGGACCACATGTTTTCTATCGGCGAAAGATCCGGAGAGCGAGGCGGCCAGAGAAGCAATTCAATCTGGCGATTGAGGAAGAACCGTCGGACAATGCGTGCCACGTGTGGTCGCGCATTATCCTGTTGAAATATGGCTGTGGGCAAGCCCTGAAGGTAAGGAACGACAACTGACTCCAACCCCTCGGAGATGTAGCGCTGGCTGTTTAAAGTACCGGCAATGCGTACTAGAGGTGTGCGAGAGTGATATCCAATACCGCCCCATACCATAATACCCGGTGCAGGATCAGTGTGGCGGTGCATAACGCAGCTGTTCAGCATCCTCTCTTCACGGTGTCTCCAGACTCGAATGCGACCATCGTGGTGTTGCAGACAGAAGCGTGACTCGTCAGTAAAGACAATTTCATTCCATTCTGCCGTCCACATCCTTCTGTCATCGCACCATTGGCGGCGGAGACGTCTGTGGTTCTGCGTCAAGGGTAGACAAAGCAATGAACGTCTTGCGGACAGACCACTCTGCTGTAAACGGCGTCGAATGGTACGCGCAGACACTGGATGATGCGTTACAGACTGCATGTGCTGTGCTATGGTTCGTGATGTGACTGAGCGATCCGTCACTTCCATGCGCACAATTTGCCTGTCATCACGTGAAGTGGTGCGCTGAGGTGGATGCGATCGAACACGCCGGTCCGTCGTACCCTCCTGCATCCAACGATCACATATCCGCATTACAGTTGTTTGGTTTCGTCCAACACGACTACCGATTTCCCTGAAAGATAATCCACAATCTCGGTAGGCCACGATCCTTCCTCTGTCGAACTCAGATACTTCATCAAAAGATGATCGCTGTTTTCGACGAGGCATAATTGATCGTTTTTTTGAAAAAACCACAAGAAAAACACAATTGCCGAACTTGAAATCTCCAAGCCTTAAATAGCGCTTTGAAGTGGCGCCACAGGCGCGCGTGATGTGCGTCTGCGCTGAAATTCTAATCATTTGCATATCTCACCTCCGCTAATGCATGTTGTAAATTTCATGTTATTTGCATGTTTCCTTCAGGGTGTTGCATTTACAGTGGCCAGCAGTGTATATATATGTATATATATATATATATATATATATATATATATATATATATATATATATATGTATATATATATATATATATATATATATATATATATATATATATATATATATATATATATGTGACATTTCACCCCTGATTCCATAACACACACACAATAATAATTAGAAACGACGAGGCAGAGTTCTATAAAATTGCAGTCCTTTATTTCATAACATTTGGGAGCGGATATCAGAGCGTCTTTCTAGCATGACGCGAAACATACAAGTGCTTATAAAGACAGACAATCGCAGACTGCCTGCTCTCTTAGTCAGGGGCTGTACCAAAGTCAGCGACTGTTTACATGAACACAGATGTTTTTCGTGGGTGGTATACTACTATAAGAGGCACATTGGGTGCGCTTTATCTTTATGATATTGTTTGACACTTTTGATCCTTTATCTCTGGCACCTGCAGCCATTATCTCTGAGATATTGTGAACTGCGGATTTTAGATGACTAGAGACGGGGTTTGGGTTACTCCTTCTGGGCGGCATGGCTAATAATCCTATCAACTGAAAAGAATTTATTGTGTTATTTTCCCCACTGGAATTTGCAGATGTTCACTTGCTTTTGGGTGGGCTATTTCTGAGAGAAAGGGTCCTCTCTTAACAGATGTGGGACCCGAATTATAGAAATAGACGAGATTCAACTTATAATGTCAAGATTCAACTTATAATGTCACATCCCCCCTCCCAAGAGGCTATCATCCTATGCCTGCATAGGGTGAGAGACACCTGAGTGTGAGTATGTTGGGACCTCACCTAATTCACTCTGCAAGATCAACATTATAAGTTTTACTACTCCAATTTTTAAGTTAAGTCATAATCGATATAAAACTCTTGATCTGCAGTATCAAGCTCTTTATATCGACATACGTTAGCTGGAATTATAAATCTTTCCGTCCCTCTGGGGAAGTTCTCCACCTATCTAAATTCCTCCATCTCCAGTCATCGTGTTCAATACCATAACAATACAATTACTTGTCCTCAAATTAATAGGTGCACAATTACAACAATAGTCTAATAGTAATTAAAAAGTACATAATTATAACAATATTAGTGGGAGAATAAAATAATAAGGTAATATACTAGTATAGCCATGAAAATAATAACATAGAAATGGCAAGTGATATGGCATAATTGAATCTCTCTGCAAATACATCAATAGTCTGGTAATAATTATGAATAAAATAAGGTATAAGATAATATAATGGTATAGCCATGAAAAGAATAACATAGAAATGGTAATGGATATGGCTTAATTGAATCTCCATGCAGATACATTATACCGAAAATCAGTTCTAATTCAATAGTAATCTACATGAAATCATACACAAAAACAATTCAATTCTGATACTTGTAAATCAATGCTAAATCAATACACAGAAATGATACATTAAATACTTCAATTCAGGTAAACGTAACTCAACATTAATTAAATAGGAAAACATATTGACAATCACGCACTAAATTAGTTCAATTCAGAAAAATATAACTCAATACTATTTACACTTCTAGAGCACTGGTTTACTCGGATAATAATTACTATTTATACAATCACAATAATGCCAGTATGATCACAAAATAGATAATATGATAATAGTGCGTAATAATGAAAAAGAAATAACAGGTGATATAATATAATAAAATCCTTACTAAGACACAAATATATCATATGAACACAATGCTTTTTACAATTATTAGATTATTCATCTCTTTCATTCCACTTAAATTCTCTCATGTTTTTTAATTCACTATATTCTTTAATACAGGGGAATAACTTCTATTTTTCTTAATCTCAAGATCTCTTTCCTATACTCTTTTAGATCTCTACATTGAGCGAAAATTAATCCTTTCACCCTTCCAGCATTCATCTCTCTCAAGCTCAATTTTTTCAATTACCTTATCCTTCAAACCTAACTGTAGTGTTCTGACTTATGATGACATCTGCTAATCAGAGTACTAATTTCTCATGATAGCTTGTCTTTGAATAAGCCTGTCCTATTTAAATGAATTTAAGATTCTACTGAAAGGTACAAATTTCCTCCTTCCATTTTTTCCCTTAACTTCATAACTAAAAAAAATAATAAAATAATTCTGACAACTTCAGCTAGTTTGGTTAAGGTAAATTATTATTCGTCTCTTTTTACACACTCAAAGGAATCGGGGACTCGCTCTTTCCTCCCCCTCTAAAACACTACTCGTCGTTTGACCTACTTCTGTTGGGTGGGGTCGGGTTCACACTGTTACTCCTAGCACGCTCTATAAGGCCTCAATGCTACAGGTAGTTCTGACGTTGTAATAATTTCTAGCAGGCTCCATTTTTACTCTCACAATATCATATTTACTTTTAGGAAA